>JAGKTI010009510.1:0-11936 GCA_018397915.1 Birgus latro | reverse complement strand
TTCGAGTTGGAGAGTTGGGAACATTTAGCACGGATAAAATTGTTTTTAGCAGAGCGAAGAACAGACTTAGCACGATTCCGGGCAGAAATATATAAAAGGTGTGATTCAGGGGTGGGTTGGCTCCGGTACCTCTTATAGGCCCTCTCCTTGTTGCGGACAGCATTAGAACAAGCGTGATTAAACCAAGGCTTTCTTGCATTAGTCAGAGGATATGAGAAAGGAATGTATGCTTCCATGCCTGAGAGAATAACCTCCGTAACGCGCAAGGCACACTCAGATGGCTCCCGGCCATGGAAGCAATAATCATTCCATGGAAAATCAAAGAAGTACTGCCTGAGGGCCTCCCAATCTGCAGCTCCAAAGTGCCACAGGTGGCGTTTCTTTGGAGGGTCCACAGGCCGTACTGGAGCGATTGGACATGTTAAGGTAATAAGATTGTGATCGGAGGAGCCCAACGGAGAGAAAAGATGAACAGTGTAAGCAGAAGGATTAGTTGTTAGGAAAAGGTCAAGTATGTTGGAACTCTCTCCAAGGCGGTCAGGGATACGGGTAGGGTGCTGTACAAGCTGCTCTAGGTCATTAAGGATAGAAAAGATGTAGGCTTGTTCACCAGGTGAATCAGTTAAAGGAGAGGAGAGCCAAAGGTGGTGGTGAACATTGAAATCTCCTAGAATGGAGATTTCAGAGAAAGGAGAAATGGATAGAATGTGTTCCATCGTAGAAGTAAGATAGTCAAAGAATTTTTGATAGTCAGTAGAATTGGGAGATAAGTAAACAGCACAGATATATTTAGTCAGAGAATGACAGGAAAGCCGAAGCCAGAGAGCAGAGAATTCAGAAGAATCAAGTTCAGGAACACGAGAGCAAGATAGATCGTTGCGTACGTATACGCAACAGCCACCTTTGGCTTTGAAACGAGAATAGAGAAAGTAGGAGGATACAGAAAAGGGTTTGCTGTCAGTTGCCTCAGACAGCTGAGTCTCAGTGAGAAAGAGAAGGTGAGGTTTAGAGGAGAAGAGGTGGTGCTCAACAGCGTGAAAGTTAGAGGAAAGGCCGCGAATGTTACAGAAATGAAGAAGGAGTGAGTCGGACAGTGGTTCCAGGCAGCTCTTCGAGTCGTCACCGGGAGAGGGGCGGATGGTGGGGGCATTTATGGTCCCCCCCCCCTGGGGACTCCGAGGCATGATTTTTATGCGCCATTATGAATTTTGAAAAGGAAGTGTAGTGTGTAGCGTGTATGTAGTTTGGTGTTGACAGTTAGAGAAACTTGTATAGGAGAGCATGCTGGTCTACTCTCTGTGTAACTGTATTGGTGTTGTGATGAGGAGGGGTAGACTGAGATGGTCTGGGCATGTGGAGAGGATGGGGGATGATAACTGGGTGTAGAAAGTGAGAAGTGTTAATGTTGGGGGTAGAGCAGTGAGAGGCAGACTGAGAAAGACAAGGGATGAGGTCACTGAGTGTGGCCTCAGGGATGTGGGACTAAATAGGGAAGTTGCCAGAGATCGAGCAGCATGGACAGCCGCCATTAAGTGACCAAGGCCGACACATGAAAGCATGTTGGAGCCTCAAAAAACAAAACTAATATGATATCTTTACCATGAACTCTGCAATCTTACCTGTTAGCATCATGGGGGCAGAAGGCAAGTGCAATGGCACATCCCCCAAGTGTAGGGAGAGTAAAGATGTGGGCTGCAGATGGGAGGTTGTAGCCTTGGATAAGACGGTCCTGTCCAGTGGTGATGACATTATTTCCAGCAATATGCAAACTATACAAGGCACGTGTATGGAGGTGGTGCAGCACCTGATAAGGTAGACAGGAAAAGGTTAGACTGAGCTATACAGATGACTATGGTTAGTAAAACTAATATTTCTTTGATTAGTATGACTAAATGTTGAAGAAATGAATGGATATGTTACCTTAATGTGATTTACCAAACTTTTAAAAGACTGGTAAGGTGATTATGATCTTTTTTTTATTATTTTTTTTATTTAAGGCCTTTTTGCACATCATGTACTGAAAATATCTTTATGGATTCTTTTGTGTATATCATGTGTTGCTTTCATAAGTTTTTAAGTCTAAACAGTATGCATCTATACATCACAGGTTTAACCTGTAGTATCAGGCTATGTTTGTGGTAGGTGGGGGCGCTCACCATCCACTCACTCGGCATAGTGTTGCACTCGGGTGTCTGCCCTTTCCTCTCTTCCATCCTTCAATCCTCTTCTGTCTTTCTTTCCTTCATTCGTTGTCCTTCTGCCTATGGGTGACTTTACACTCCCTCTTCTGTCTTTCCTTCCTTCATTCTTTCCTTGTCCTTCTGCCTGTGGGTGACTCTACACTGAGTAACAAGCCAAATGGTTTCCTGTACACCAAGAAACCATTTACTAAGCTGGGTGGTAACCATATAACCAAATTTTGGCGCCTGGTGGTTTTAGTGGGTAATTATGGCACTCCAATCAGGTTGAGCCGGTGAAGGTTTATATCCAAGGGATGGTTGGGGTTTAAAGCTCACGCAATGCCACTTAGGGATGAGTGAGGCTGGTCACTCTCATCTTAAATGTCAGGACCAACTTGCCTAGCCTCGGGCTCCTACACTCTTCTGTGAGGCGACAAAGGACTGATGATGATGATAAATGATGATGATATTTATAGAATGATGGAATCGTCCATGTTTTGACGGGGAATAGTCTGACGACAAATTGACTTCACGGTGAATTTTCCCAGAACCAGTCCACGTCCCTTCTCACAGTATTGCTGTATGTGAGGATATTTTCGTAGCTCTACAACTTTCCACATAGACATGCCTCCCATGCACCCTGCATCATCTCCAGCATTCGGGGAGCCCGCTGCAAAGAAGCAGCAGCACCGTACTCTAACTCTGGAGAGGAAATTGGAAATCATATGAAGCCACGAGGAGGGGCAGGGAGTCTTGGAGATTGCGCGTGCTTCAGGCCTTGCAGCTTTCATCGTTGGGACTGTGACCAAGAAAAATGAGATGTACAAGAAAATGGCCACCTCATTCTCTACATCTACAGGTATTACTTACTTCAAAACAGGAGGGGTAAATTAAAGGTGGGGGGTCCAAGGAGGTCCTGGAATGCATCCCAAGGAGGTCCTGGAATGCATCCCCCATTTCTATGTATATTTCAATGGGGAAAATCATTCCGATATACAAAATTTCGAACAATGAAAGTTTTTTTGGTCCCTATCCCTTTCCTATATCGAAGACTCACTGTGTATATTTATTCATTATCCAATCCTGTCACCCCACAGAGGAGCGTAGGAGCCTGGGGCTAGGCAAGTTGGTCCTGACATTTAAGATGAGAGAGACCAGCCTCACTCATCCCTGAATGGCATTACGTGAGCAACAAACCCCAACCACCCCTTGGATATAAACCTTCACCGGCTCAATCCGATTAACCCACCAGGCGCCAAAATTTGGTTATATGGTTACCACCCAGCGCAGTAAATGGTTTCCTGGCATACAGGAAACCATTTGGCTTGTCACTCAGTGTAGAGTCACCCACAGGCAGAAGGACGAGGAAAGAATGAGGGCAAGAAAGACAGAAAAGGGAGTGTAAAGTCACCCGTAGGCAGAAGGACAAGGAAAGAATGAAGGAAAGAAAGACAGAAGAGGACTGAAGGGAACAAGAATGGAGTAACTGTGTGTGAGTGTGTTGTCCTAGATGATTGGCTGAAGAGTGTAATTGTAAATGTGTACAAAGGGAAGGGTGATGCCCTGGAAAGAGGAAATTATAGAGGTATAAAGCTTTCAGATCAGATAATAAAGGTAATGGAGAAAGTTCTGAAAGGTATGATTAGAGAGAGAGAATATTGATGAGATGCAGTTTGTGTTTACGCCAGGCAGGGGGACCACTGATGCCATATTCATCGTTTGACAGATTCAGGAAAAATATTTTGGAAAGATAAGGGAACTACTTTGTTTCTCCTGATTTGGCAAAGGCCTTTGACAGAGTCCCTAGAGAGATGGTGAACTGGGCAATGAGAAAGCCTGGGTTGGCGAAGTGGCTGATTAGGGTGGTTATGGCCATTTATGTGGGTGCACGCACCAAGGTAAGAGTGAATGGAGATATGAGTGTTGAGTTTTCCATGAATCTTGGTGTGCATCAGAGGTCAGTTTGAGTCCCTTGTTGTTTATCATGTTACTTGAAGCCCTCTCACATGACCTCAAAAATAGACTCCCATGTTGTATGTTGATGATTTGGTGTTGATTGCAGAGAATGAAAGGGAGGCACAGGAAAGATTTATGAAGTGGAGAGATGGTACGGGGCACAAGGGCTTAAAGGTAAATATAGATCAAACAAAAGTGACGATATCTAGGGTTGGTTGCGGTACAGTCAAAGAAGAGGGAGAGTTGCCCCATGAAGAGCATAGGAGCCTGGGGTTATGCAAGTTGATCTTGATATTTCAGATGAGAAGGACCAGCCTCATTCATCCAAGAGGCAATACGTGAGCAATAAACCCCAGCCACCCCTTGGATACGGAAACCTGCACAGGCTCAATCATACAGGCACTGCCCAGGGGGATTTTGTCCTCGAGGTATATTGTGTATGGGGGGATACTGTCTGGGGGGATTTTGTCCTCAGGCGATATTGTGCAAGGAGGGTTATTGTCCTACAATCAAGTCTTAGTCATTCTGTTAGAAAATGTCCTCATTTTCTTGGGTTGATTTTGTAGCTGCCTTCATGAGCCATTAGTGTAAAACAAGACACCCTATGCAGGCTAGCTTATTTTCATCATCATCATCTGGACCTTTTCCACCCTAGGGCAGGGTGAGAAGTAGAAACCTCCGGACAGCCAAAGTTTAATCAATCCAATGGGCCAAGCTTCCATTCACGCATCATTCAAGGCCTCAGAATCCTGGCTCTATCCGATAGCTCAAAAACATTCACCGCATTCTGCAGCTTCACATAAACGTATCCGATAGAGTCAATCTGGACGCTGTCATGATAAAAGGGGTGCCAAATCCCTGATCATGCACTTCTCACAACACTCATCCAGCCAGCTCGATCTCTAGTCAGTCCCTTAGCCTCACCGACTTCCATACTTCTCCTCCTCACACATTCATTCACCATATTTCATCACCTTCTCCTTGGCCTACCTCGCCTCCTTCCTCCTTCATATTCGCTCAGATATACCTTTTCACCACTCTACTGTTATCCATTCTCTCCACATGACCATACCATCTCGGTGCACTCTCTTCGATTCTGGTGTCCATAGACTTCCCCACTCCACATCTTTCATGAATCACATTATTTCATATCCAACCCACTCTGTACTCCACATACATTCCTCAGCAGTCTCATCTCCATTGCTCTTGCTCTTGACTTTTCATTTGCATGCCACACCATAGTCTCACATCCATATGTTAAAGTTGGCACAAACACTCCTTCATGAAAGCCTCGTGCAGCTGCAACACTCAAGCCTGTTTCTTACCACAGCCTTCATAGCACTAGCTATTTTCCTTCCTTGTGTCACTCTACTTTCCACTTCTTTTGCACATTTTCCTCTCTTTTCTGTCGCTGAACCCAGGTATTTGAACTCTCTCACCAAATCCAGTCTCTCTCCACTCACTGTAACATTACACTGGGAATCACCTTCTCTTTCAATAACCATCACTTCAATCTTTTCTACATTTACTCACAAGACACAACACTCCGAGACATCAGCAAAACTCTGCACTAGTCTACCAAGTTCTCATCTGGTATTTGCAAGTAGTACTGCATCATCAGCATACAACAAATTTGAGATATTCCATTCATTGCCATTCATTACCAATGCCATCCCTCTCTCCATTACTCGTGTTTTTACTTCTCTCATCACCCCATCCATTTAAATATTGAACAACCATGGGGGCACTACAAAACCTTGTCGCACCCCCACACCGATTTGGAACTAGTAATCTCTCTACTACCCGGACGTCCACTATCCAGATACATCACTATTCAGACATCGCAGACTGTCCGACCCCCAAAATGCCCAAAAATTCGAAAAAATCCTGAAAAAAATCCATTTTTTCCGGACCGCATCAGTTTGAATTTCCCACGCGCGCCAAACAGCTGTGTTTTCGCGCCTCCCGCCTCTCTCACGGTTGCATTTCCCACTCAGCTACCGGCTCATCAACTCGCTATCAACATGGCTCATCAAGTGCTTGGTTTTGTGGTGATTCCCTAACTCAGGCAGGGCTTGCTGCTGCTCTGCACCTTCTTCATCGTGTGTGTGATGATGGCCCCGCCACTTAAGAAGAAGAAGAAAGTGGTTTTGACTCTGGAGAAGAAATGGGAGCCATTGTAGAAAGTGGACGCTGGGTGGCCGACATCACGGATCCTCCGTTAATTCAACCTCCCTCGCTCCACTTTGTTTGATATCAAGAGGTCCCGAGACAAACTACAGCAGTACATGGCTGATTTTGCTTCGAAAACCAGACAGAACGTGGAGAGGAAGATGATGTTTACTCCTACGTATGCAGACATTGACCGTTCCACGCTCATCTGGTATCGACAACAACGTGCTGCTGGTGTGTTGGTACGTGGAACGGAGCTGAAAGCTGCTGCCGAGAAGCTTGCAAGGCTTCACGACACCCCAGACTTCAAGGCATCTGAAGGCTGGCTCTTCGCATTCAAGTTACGGCACGGACTTACCAACCGTAAGGCCCATGGCAAAGCTCTGGACGCTACGACAAAGGAATAAAAGAGTTTCGGCAGAAGGTGAAGGGCATGATTGACAGGGAGGGCCTCACTCCTGGTCAAGTCTACAACGCTGACGAAACTGGCCTATTTTATCGTTCAATTCCCACTAACACTCTCGCAGAGGAGACGGAGAAGCATGTACCTGGCCCCAAGCTCTCCAAGCAAAGGGTGTCTTTGTGCTGTACAAATACTAACAGCATCCACTGGCTCAAGCCTGTTATTGTTGGCCGTGCAAAGCAGCCTCGGTGCCTTCATGGGTTAATGGATGTCCTTCCTGTCGTGTGGTATCATTCTCTGAAGGCTTGGTTCACAACCAAGATCTTCAGAAACTGGTTTCACCAACACTTTGTCAAGGAGGTCATTCATTATCAGACGGAGACACTGAAAATCCCACGTGACCAGGTAAAGGCCCTCCTGATTCTAGACAATGCACCTGCACATCCGTCTGAGAAGGAGTTGGTGGCTGAAAATGGCCGCATTAGGTGTCTGTTTTTGCCACCTAATACGACTGCTCTCATCCAACCAATGGACCAGGGAGTGATTGTGGCAGCGAAGAGGCTCTACCGACGGAGGTTTTTGGACAAGGTGATGGTTGTCTACAAGGACGAGGACAATCGCAGGGAAGGACGAGACATGCGAGACAAAAAACTGTCGAAAACCTTTGCCGATACAACCTCAAGTCTGCCATCTACAACTGGGCCAGTGCATGGAAGGAAGTCTCTGTCAAGACTCTAGAAAATGGTTGGTCTCGGCTGCTTCATGGAAGTGACGTGGTGCACGACTTTCTAGGTTTTGACGTGGATGACTTCCATGCAAGGCTTCGTGCGGGTGGAGACAATGTGGATGTCAACGAAGTGCATGAGTGGTTGGATGACGACGAGGGTTATCCTGGGTATCAGATCATGTCTGATATCAAGATCACATCTACTGTTGCCGGTCCGAGTACCCAGCAGGAAGATTCCGACGAGGACAGCGACGATGATGCGGACTCCTCACGGTTTGCCACTACTCCAACCATCCCCAAGCTGAGCGCAATCCGGGAACATGTGGAGTTCGTCCACGACTACCTGGAACACCCGGACTGTGACAGGGAGATGGGGCCCTTGGGACTTGTGGATGAAGTGCGAGCTTTCAGGCAGTGCATCATTAATCGTCAAAATCGTCGTTGCTTGCGTCAATCAACCATTGACAGTTTTTTCAGGCCAGTCAACCTTGCCGTCGTCAGCCCTCGCCCCACACCATTACCTCACCAAGACAGGCCTTCTAGCTCCGAGCCACAGCCTAGCACATCAGGCACGGCGGAGTCACCACCGGATGTGAGTTTGCGGCTATCTTCTGAGTCCTCTGCAGTGGATAGCATATCACCAAGTCCCACCAAGGAGCCCCAACGCCGCCTCCGTCAGCTCATCTCGGACTCTGACAGCGACTAAATTCTCCAGGACTCGTCACTAGACCACACGGGAATTTACAGTTATGTACAATGCAGTGAAGTGATGTGATGCAAAGTACAGTTAGTTATGGGAAAGGAAACACTGTGGAAGTGCTGGTGAGAAGTGCTGGTGAGTGTAAAGTGCAGCGGAAGTGCCAAGGTGCGTCAGGTGCACAGTCTTACTGTCAGAGTCTGAGATGACAGGGTGGGTTATGCAGTGAAGTGATGTGATCCAAGGTACAGTTAGTTATGGGAAACATTGTGGAAAGTGCAGGTGAGAAGTGCTGGTGAGTGTAAAGTGCAGCGGAAGTGCCAAGGTGTGTCAGGTGCACGGTCTTACTGTCAGAGTCTGAGATGACCGAGTGGGTTATACATCAGGACAGCGGCATCATTCTCGTAAGTACCCTAACTTCATCAAAATTCCTTGTTTTGTTCTTCCCATATCATTAATCTCATGCATAGACTGTGTGAAAGATGATTTCCATAAAGATTTTCATGTCTAACCTGTTTTCAGCATGCTGTAAAGTGGTAAAAAAATTCACATAAATGGAAATCATAATTTCCTGCTTTCAATTTAATTTTTTCATGCATGGTTTTGAAGTGCACCAGCTATGAAAAAGGTGAATGCCATTGATTTGTGTGAAAGATGATTTCCATAATGATTTTCATGTCTAACCTGTTTTCAGCATGCTGTAAAGTGGTAAAATATTCCCATATGTGTAAATCATAACTTCCTGCTTTTAATTTTATTTCTTCATGCATGGTTACCACTAGTATTGAAGTGCACCAGCTGTGAAAAAGGTGAATGCCATTGATTTTCATGTCTGGTACCTAAACAAACCTGCCAACTCAGTGAACAGCTGTGCCTAACTTACCTCAAATTCATCTTTTTGGGGTTAAATTTAAATGAATTCATGCTTTGTGTTCATTATCTTAGTGCACTAGCTGTGAAAAAGGTGAATGCCAGTGAATTTCATGTCTGGTCCTAACCTAACCTAACCATTTTTCTGGTAACAATTTACATCATTTACTGTATTTGATGCTTTGTATCCAATAATTTAGTGCATACAATGTGAGAAGAGATGATTTCCATGTCCGATACCTACTTACACTATGGTGGCAAGTTGTGAGCACCTATGCCTTACTCACCTCTAAATCATCATTTTTTGGTTAAAATTCAGTGCATTATTTATGTGAAAGGGAACTTAAATAAGTGCTATGCATGACCGGTAGGGAGGTAGGAAGGTGGTTTTCTGATTTAGGTTTCTGTTAGGTTAGGGTCAGGAATGACCGGCGCTGGAGCTTCAGGGCCACTATTCGGACAAGACCACTGTCCGGACATGCCTTTGGCTCTATTACGTTGGATAGTGGAGGGATTACTGTATACACTTAGATACAGTACTCATTTACCCTTTCACATGCCTCACTACAGCCATAAAAACTCTTCACGACACCTAGCACCTTACCATCTACACCGTACATGTGCAAAACCTTCCACAATCCTTCTGTCTACTTTGTTGTATGCTTTTTCCAGATCCATGAATGCCTTATACACCTTATAGTCCTTCTCACAAGCCTTCTCCACTATCTGTCTCACTGCAAATATTTGATCCACACATACTCTCCACTCCTAAAGCCACCCTGTTCATCACTCTCTAGGACTTCTGATATCTCTCTTACTTTCTCTATGATAATTCTTCCATATACCTTCCTTACAACATTCAGTAAACTTATGCCACAATAATTCTTGCACTCACTTCGCTCACCTTTATTTTGTACAGGGGTACAATCAAGCGTTTTTCCACTCTACTGGCACAGTTTTGCTCCTCCATGCCTTCTTACACATCTCCAACAAGCACTTCATTCTGCTCTCTCCACTACACTTAATCACCTCTGCAAACACCTCATCAACCCTGGCTGCTTTCCCATTTTTCAGCCACTTCACAGTGATCTTCACATGTGCGAGTATTGTTTCCTGGCACTGTATTCCTACTATGCACACCCCCAAAACCTATCATGTTTACAGCCACTCTGCTCTCTCTGTTCCCATTCATCAGGCTTTCAAAATATTCTTTCCATCTGGTCCTTACTTCATCCTCATTGGTTAATAATCTACCACTTGCTTCCTTCACACTTTCACATTTCCTTCCAATGCCACTTCTACATTTCTGCACCTCTTTCCAGAATAACCTCCTTTTACAGAGTAATTTGCATTCATTTTTCTTTCTAGATCATCATTTATTTCCTCCTTTTTCCTCTTCACTAGTCTCTTTACGTGCCTCTTGCTCTCAATATATTCAGTTCTTATTTCAATTGAACCCCTGTCCTGTAACCACTCTAGCCACTTCTTCCTCTTTTTCTCCACTGCTAATAAAATGAGACCGTCTGTTTACATTTCTTTCCAAACAGAAACAAATAAATGTGTGTGAGTTCATTCATGTCCAGTTTGAAAATATCATCCTGTGAGAGATGGCAGTGTATGGAAACTCCCTGTACTCTTGTTTGCATATGATATGTTGTTAAGTTAAGATGAAGGAGAACTGCAAGGCTTGGTAGATGAGTCTGGGAGATTGTGTAAGAAACGGAATCTAAAGGTTAATGTAGGGAAGAGTAAAGTGATGGTCTTCGAGAGAAGTGAAGTCGGTGAATGTACAGTGAGATTGGATGGGGAGGATATGGAGAATGTGAGCGCACTTAAGTACTTGGATAGCGTGATGAGTAAGGATGGAAGATTATAGGATGCAGCAGGGAAGAAAGGTTGCTGGTTCCTTGAAAGCAGTGATAAGAAACAGGGAACTGTGCATGGAAGTGAAAAAGCTACTACATGACAGTATTGTGATACCAACTCTAACGTATAGAAGTGAAACATGGACCTAGTTGGAGGGACAGAAGTAAAGAGTGACAGCAGTGGAAAATGAATCTGAGAGGAGCATGTGGAGTCACATGGAGACACAGACTGACAAATGAGGATGTGAAGGAGCATTGTGGTGTGGATGTGGATGTCATAGAAAACATTAGGAGAAACATACTGAGCTGGTTTGGCCATGTGGAGAGGATGGAGAGTGAGAGACTGATGAGGAGAGTGCATGAGAGTGAGGGGGAGGCCAAGGATGAGATGGAGGGATGGAGTGGAGAGGTATATGAGAGAGGGGGGTATGAGCTGGGACAAGGGCAGTGAAATGGCAAGGGAGAGAGAGACATGAAGGTGATTTGTTTGTGGCCACCCCTTATGGGATTAAGGCGTGTGGCAACAGATAGATAGACACATCATGAATCCCCCTAGTGGTGGCGTGTGGTGGAGTGAGGATGGGGGGTAGAATTATCACGGTATTTCACTTATTTTCTTGCGACTTCCACTATTCTTTATGTTTCTACTTATTTTCTAGTTACTTATCATCTAGTTACTTCACTTATTTCATTTATTGTTATTTCTTTGTTTGTACTTATTATTATCTATCCATCCATCCGTCATCCAATCCTATGTCGCCCCATAACAAGTTCAGAAACCCGGGGCTAGGAAAGCTGGTCCCGACATTCAAGATGAGAGTGACCAGCCTCACTCATCCCTGAGTGACATTACGTGGGCAATAAACCCCAACCACCCCTTGGATAAAAACCTTTACCGGCTCAATCCGATTGGAGCAATGTAATTACCCACTAAACTACTTACTTATTTTCTGCTTACAGTGGGGCCCCTTGGATAGCAACCTTATTAGTCCACCAAAATGGCCGCTATGCATGAAATCGCTATCTGAGGGGCAAACTTCTTTCCTAAAAAATTAATACAGTCCTG
>JAGKTI010009509.1:2220-30802 GCA_018397915.1 Birgus latro | reverse complement strand
CAAGCAGGGTTGCCAGCTCCCGTTGAAAAAGCGTCAGCTCATTTCGCATCACAGGGGAGGGTAGTATTGACCCTACTTCACTTAACGCGAAAAAGAATGACGTCGGCAAAAAAGCGTCAATACTTTCCGCGCCTACTGTATATGGTAGAATACTTATTGATAGGGTTAGGCATATAACAGAGGAGTTAGTTGGAGAAGAACAAGGGAGATTTAGGAAGTGAAAAGGTTGTGTAGGTCAGATATCTGTTCTAAGATGTTTAGTGGAGAAGTATCTAGAGAAGGGAAGGAAAGTGTATACTGCCTTCATGGACTTGAAGAAAGCTTATGACAGGATAGATAGGCAAGGTATGTGGAAAGTATTAAGAATATATGGAGGGGAGGGGAAATTGTTGACTGCTGTGAGGAGCATGTACGAAGGAGCTAGGGCTACTGTGTGAGTGGATGGTGAGCTAAGTGAGTCCTTTGATCTGAAAGTGGGACTGAAACAGAGTTGTGTGATGTCTCCATGGTTGTTTAATATATACATGGATGGGGTTGTAAAGGAGGTGCAAGGTAGGGCAGTGGATGTGGGGGTGGATCTAATGAATGAGGGCGAGATGTGGAAGACTCCTGTGTTATTTGCTGATGATACAGTATTGTTGCGAGAAGATGAAGGGGAGTTGCAAGGTTTGGTGAATGAATTTGGGACAGTGCGAAAGAGGAGGAATCTGAAAGTCAATGTAAACAAGAGTAAAGTTATGGTGTTTGAGAGGAATGAAGTTACAGAATGCAGAATGAGGTTGGATGATGAGGATATGGAGAATGTGAGTGCATTCAAGTACTTGGGCAGTGTGATGAGTAAGGATGGAGGTTTTGGGGACGAAATACTTGAAAGGGTACAGAAGGGAAGGAAGGTTGTTGGTTTATTGAAAGCGGTGATGAGAAATAGGGAGGTGAGTAAGGAAGTCAAGAAGTCACTGCATGGTAGTATTGTGATCGCTACCCTGACGTATGGAAGTGAGGCATGGACCTTGCTAGAGGGTAACAAGTCAAGAGTGAGAGCAGTGGAAATGAGTTACTTGAGAGGAACATGTGGAGTGACATGGAGGGACAGCCTTACCATCCTCATACATACTCCTCATGGCCTTCAGCAACTTCCCATCTACTCCATATACTTACTCTTAATACTTTCCACAATCATTGTTTATCCACCTTGTCATATGCATTCTCCAAATCCATGAAGGCTGCATACAACTTCTTTCCTTTCTCTAGAAACTTTTCCACTAAAGATCTAACAATGAATATCTGGTCTACACAACCTCTTCCATTCCTAAAACCTCCCCATTCTTCTCCAACTAATTCCTCTGTTATTTTCCTAACTCTGTCTATAAGTATCCAACTATATACTTTTCCTATTACACTAAGAAGGCAAATGCCCCTATGATTACCACACACTTCTTTTTCCCCTTTTCCTTTGTACAGGGGAATAATTATACCTGACTTCGAATCCTCTAGGACTCTACCTTCCTCCCAGGCCAACCTGTATACCTTCCACATCCATTCTATTATTATCCCTCCCTTATGCTTCAGCATTTCACGACACGCTCCATCAATTCCTGAGGCTTTCCCCATTTTAACTTTCTTCATTGCTTTCACAACTTCCATCCTACTGATTTCTTCCTCTCTTCCCACAACCCTCGTTCTCCCGGCCATTCCCCACCCAATTACACTTGCTTTACTTTCATTCTCTATGTTCAACAATTCATTAAAGTGTTCTCTCCATCTGTTCACTTTTTCTCCCATCCCCACTAGAAATCTACCATTTTTATCTTTCACACCCTAACTAACTTCTTTGGCACCCTGTCTAACTCTCTTTACCTCTTTCCAGAACATTTTCTTAACATTCCCTCCACTTTACACTCAGATTCCTTCCAAATTCCTCATCCACTCTCTTCTTACTCTCTCTTACTAATCTTATCCTCCTCTCTATATACAACTCTCTCTTCAGTCTCTCAATTTCTTCAGCACCCCTGTTCCTCATCCACTCATTATATGCTTTCTCCTTTTGTGCCACAGCCTGTCTCACCTCTTCAGTCCACCATGCTGTTCCCTGAACCCCCTTTCATCTTCTCTTCACCCCACACACCACCTCACATGATGCACAGACTTCTTTTGCACCCAGGTAAGAGTGAATGGAGTTTTGAGTGATGAGTTTTCTGTGAATGTTGGTGTGCATCAGGGATCAGTTTTGAGTCCCTTGTTGTTTATCATGGTGCTTGAAGCCCTCTCACATGACTTCAGAGATGGACTCCCATGGGAGATGTTGTATGCTGATGATTTGGTGTTGATTGCAGAGAATGAAAAGGAGGCAGAGGAAAGATTTAAGAAGTGGAGAGATGGTATGGGGTACAAGGGCTTAAGGGTAAATGCAGATAAAACAAAAGTGATGATATCTAGGATTGGTGGCGGTACAGTCAGAAGAGAGGGAGAGTGGCCATGTGCAGTTTGCCACAAGGGTGTGGGAAGTACAGTAATCCCTCTATTATTTGGACGTCCAATACTTGGACATACTCACTATTTGGATATTGTGGGCTGCCCAACCCCCAAAATGCCAAAAAATTCGGAAAAAATCGAAAAATTTTCGATTTTTTGGGACCTCGTCAGTTTGAATTTCTCAGGCGCGCCGATCGGCTATGTTTACACTCGTGGCGCCACCATCGGTCGCCATTATCCATTCAGCTCCTGCCTCGTGAACAACTCCGAAAATGGCGGCCAAAGTTATTGCTTTTGTGGTGGTACCCTACCTCCTACAGTGCTTGATACTGCTCTTCACCTTCTTCATCATGTGTGTGTTGATGGCCCCGCCTCCTGAGAAGAGGAAGAAAGTGGTTCTGACTCTGGAGAAGAAGAGGCAGATATTGGACAAGGTGGACGCCGGCTGGTCAACAGGACGCATCCTACGTGAGTTTAACCTCCCTCGCTCCACCTTGTTTGATATCGAGAAGTCCCGAGAGAAACTACAGCAGTACACGGCTGATTTCGCATCGAAGACCAGATGAAACGTGGAGAGGAAGGTGATGTTTACTCCTAAGTATGCAGACATCGATCGCTCCACGTTGATTTGGTATCGACAACAACGTGCTGCAGGTGTGTTGGTACGTGGAACGGAGCTGAAAGCTGCTGCTGAAAAGTTCGCAAGGCTACACGACGCCCCAGACTTCAAGGCATCTGAAGGTTGGCTCTTCGCGTTCAAGTTACGACACGGACTTACCAACCATAAGACCCATGGCGAAGCTCTGGACGCTAACGACGAAGGAGTAGAACAGTTTCGGCAGAAGGTAAAGGGTTTGATTGATAGGGAGGGCCTCACTCTTGGTCAAGTTTACAACGCTGACGAAACTGGCCCATTTTACTGTTCAATACCCACAAACACTCTTGCTGAGGAGACGGAGAAGCATTTACCTGGCCCCAAGCTCTCGAAGCAACGGGTGTCTGCTTTGTGCTGTGCCAATGCTAATGGCATGCACCGGCTCAAGCCCGTTATTGTAGGCCGTGCAAAGCAGCCTAGGTGCCTTCGTGGGTTAATGAATGCCCTTCCTGTCGTGTGGTATCATTCTTTGAAGGCTTGGTTCACAACCAAGATCTTCAAAAATTGGTTCCACCAACACTTTGTTAAGGAGGTCATTCGTTATCAGACGGAGACACTGAAACTCCGACGAGACCAGGTAAAGGCCTTCCTGATTCTTGACAATGCACCTGCACATCCGTCAGACAAGCAGTTGGTGGCTGAGAATGGTCGCATCAGGTGCCTGTTTTTGCCACCTAATACAACTGCTCTCATCCAACCAATGGACCAGGGAGTGATTGTGGCAAAGAAGAGGCTATACCGACAGAAGTTTTTGGACGAGGTGATGGTTGTGTACGAGGACGAGGACGATCACAGGGAAGGACGTGACATGCGAGGACAAAAAACTCTCGAAAACATTCGCCGATACACCCTCAAGTCTGCCATCTTCAACTGGGCAAATGCATGGAAGGAAGTCTCCGTCAAGACTTTAGAAAATGGTTGGTCTCGCCTGCTTCATGGAAGTGACGTGGTGCACGATTATCTGGGTTTTGATGTGGATGACTTTCATGCAAGGCTTCGTACGGGTGGAGACGATGTGGATGTCGACGAAGTGCGCGAGTGGTTGGATGATGACGAGGGCGATCCTGGGTATCAGATCATGTCTAATACCGAGATCGCATCTACTGTTGCTGGTCCCAGTACCCAGCAGGAAGATTCTGACGAGGACAGCGACGATGATGCGGACTCCTCACAGCTTGCAACTTCCCCAACCATCCCCAGGCTGAGCACAATCCGGCACTATGTGGAGTTCGTCCTTGACTACCTAGAACACCCGGACTGCGACAGAGAGATGGGGTCATTGGAATTGGCGAGTGAAGTGTGAGGTTACAGGCAACGCATCATTAATCGTCAAAATCATCGTTTTCTGTGTCAATCAACCATTGATTGTTTTTTCAGGCCAGTCAACCCTGTCGTCGTCCACCCTCGCTCCACACCATCATCTCACGAAGACAGGCCTTCTAGCTCCGAGCCACAGCCCAGTACATCAGGCACGGCTGAATCACCACTGGATGTTAGTTTGCGTCTATCTTCGGAGTCCTCTGTAGTGGATAGTGTATCACCACGTTGCACCAAGATGCCCCAACTCTGCCTCCGTCTGCTCATCTCGGACTCTGACAGCGACTAAATTCTCCAGGGATCGTCACTAGACCACATGAGAATTTACTGTTATGTACAGTGGAGTGAAGTGATGTGATTCCAGTTATAAAAAAAAAACATTGTGGAAAGTGTTGGTGATAAGTGCTGGTGATTCTCAAGTGGAAAGGTGTGTCAGGTGCAATGTCTTCCTGTCAGAGTCTGAGATGATAGAGTGGGTTATTACATCAGGATGGCAGCTTCTTGTTCATAAGTACCCTAACTTCATACCTAACCTGTTTTCATCATGCTGTAAATGTGTTAAAAAATTACCCAAAATGTTAATCATAATTTCCTGCTTGCAATTTAATTTTCCCATGCATGGTTCTTAAGTAAAACAGCTAGAAAAAAGGTGGAAGCAGTTAATTTCATGTCCGGTCCTAACCTAACCTAACCTAACCTATGGTTACCATAAAGATTTTCATACCTAACCTGTTTTCATCATGCTGTACATGTGTTAAAAAATTACCCTAAATGTTAATCATAATTTCCTGCTTGCAATTTAATTTTTCCATGCATGGTTCTTAAGTAAAACAGCTAGAAAAAAGGTGGAAGCAGTGAATTTCATGTCCAGTCCTAACCTAACCTAACCTATGGTTACCATAAAGATTTTCATGCCTAACCTGTTTTCATCATGCTGTACATGTGTTAAAAAATTACCCTAAATGTTAATCATAATTTCCTGCTTGCAATTTAATTTTTCCATGCATGGTTCTTAAGTAAAACAGCCAGAAAAAAGGTGGAAGCAGTGAATTTCATGTCCGGTCCTAACCTAACCTAACCATTTTTCTGGTAGCAATTAACATCATTTACTGTATTTAATGCTTTGTATCCAATAATTTAGTGCATAAAATGTGAGAAAAGATGATTTCCATGTCAGATACTTACTTATACTATGCTGGCAAGTTCTGAGTTCCTATGACTCACTCACTTCTAAATCATCATTTTTTGGTTAAAATTCAATAAATTCATGCTATATGTGCATTATTTATGTCAAAAGGGACCTAAATAAGTGCTATACATGTCCGGTAGGAAGGTAGTTTTCTGATTTAGGTTAGGTTAGGTTAGGGTCATGAAAAACCAGTGTTGGAGCTTAAGGACCAATATCCGGACAAAACCAATATTCGGACATGCCTTTGGCTCTATTACATCGGATACTGGAGGGATTACTGCTAATTCCATCTTGTGTAGTGTTTGTGAGAAATGGGTGCACAAGAGATGTAGTTGTATTAGAGGGAGACTGTGAGATAATGCTGATTTCATGTGTGCGGCGTGTCGGGGAGAGCAGATGGAGATTATTAGGCATGAGAGGGTTGAACTTGCAGGTGAGTCTCTTGAGTGTGTGGAGGAGTTTTGTTATTTGGGAGACATGTTATGTGCCGGAGGTGGGGCTGGAGTTAGCTCGGTTGCTAAGGTGAGAAGTGGTTGGAAGAAGTTCAGGGAGCTGTTGCCTCTCCTGACACTGAGAGGACTCTCCTTACATGCTAAGGGGTCTTTGTATGCAGCATGTGTTAGGAGTGTGATGCTGTATGGTAGTGAGACCTGGGCAGTAAAGGAAGAGGATATTCGCAGGTTTAAACGTACTGAAATGACAATGATTAGGTGGATGTGCAGTGCGTCCCTGCGTGCAAGACCTGGGGGGGCTGGGTTTACGATGGAAGAGTTGAGAGGTAGGATGGGACTGGAGTGTATTGGTGTTGTGATGAGGAGAGGTAGGCTGAGGTGGTTTGGACATGTGGAGAGGATGGGGGATGATAATTGGGTACAGAGGGTGAGAAGTGTTAATATTGGGGGAGATGTTGGGAGGGGTAGACCGAGAGACATGGGACGAGGTCATTAAGTGTGACTTAAGGGTTAAAGGACTGAACAGGGAGGCTGCCAGGGATCGAGCAGCGTGGAGAGCCGCCATTAGGCGACCAAGGCCGACGCATGCAAGCATGTTGGAGCCTTCAAAAACGAAACGAAACAAAACAAGAACAGAGGAAGAAAAAACAAATGAATAAAAAAAAAAAAAAAATCCATACACCAGATTACTGGTGTCCTCCATTCATGAAATATCTGTAACAGTTGGACTTGAAGAGCTATAGGTTGAAATTTGGAGGGAAACAACTCTGGGGAAGTGAGTTGCAGAGAGATGCAGTTCGGGGAATAAAAGAATTCTGATAGGCGGAAGTTCTGCAATATGGCTGTGTGACATTCCAGTCATGAGCACTGCCAGATGCCCGTGTACCACGAGGGAAGGTATGGAGAGGTGGCACAATGGACGCAACTTCGTCTGAGCATTTGCCATAAAAATATCTGTAAAATAATGCAAGGGAAGCAACATTCCTTCTTACCTGCAGGGGAGGTAGTTTATTTGTAATAGCAGGGTTATCAATAATTCCAACAGCGTTGTTTTGAATTTTGTCTAGTCGTTTTAATGCAACCTCTCTACATCCATTCCACAAGGGGGAGAAATATTTAAGCTGAGAGAACACATGACTCTTATAAATTATAGCTAACCACTCGTCAGTGAAGAAGTTACGAACTGTGTACAATAATTCAAGTTTCTCTGAGGCGGCTTTAGCAAGTGATCTGACATGAGAGGTCCAGCTGAGGGCATTGTTAAGTGAGATGCCAAGAATTTCAATACTTTTGGAGATGGTAATATTAGTAGTACTGAAGGTAATTTACAAATCTGGCAATATCTGTTTATTAGTAAACTGTATACATTTGGTTTTACTAGCATTAAATGAGAAAAGGTTGTTTTGTCTCCATTCACTGATCAAAGATAAGTCTTGATTTATGGAGATAGCTGTACTGAGTTGAGAATTAGAGATATCAGACTTTGTAAATGGGTGTCTGAGTGTGAATGAACTATGAAGTGTTGGGTCATCTGCATATGAATTAATGGGATTGTGGGTGATAGATACGAGATCATTAACCCCTACACCGCGGGGTTGTCGGAGGCGCACCAGGCCCATCCCACAGGGATATTCGCGCTCCGACTAACTTTTCAAAAATATTTGCCAAAAATCAGTTATTAGTCCTAAAATATTATAATTGAATAAGCATATGGCACATACCTTCAGCTTTCTCCTGGGATGTTTTTTTAGCACTCGTCGACTACCGTACGACTTGTAGAGACTTCTGAAGTTGGGTAACTAAGTCTCCACTTTACACTTCCCGACATCCCCTAATCTGAATACCACTGCCAGATATTATCACTAGAAAAACTATTCAATGATTTCCAAATAGTTTGGAATCCATACTCAAAAAAAAAAATACTGAGAAAGCAATGTAAAATACGAGCGTGTACGAGCCTCCCACTCGCGCTAATTCGCCGCTGGTATTCTGTCATTTCTTACTCATATACACACTCACACTTTATTATTTCTAGTACTTTATTACACTTATATATATGTGCAGTCCTTTACCGCTTCCCACATGATGTTTAGTAGGGGTAGAGTCACAGGGCCTTTTATAATAGGTGCAAAAGTGGCAGAAATGGAGGGGCGTGATTTCACCGCGAAGGACGAGAGTGAGCTGACTGTACAATACTTATCTTGGTAGCCAAGGGTTGAAAATGTCAGCTGCTAACGTATATGCTAAGAAATAAGTCGTAGGAAATCTAGACAATACATAATATATTAGGTAGTTCCAGGTGAATATAAATATCACTCAGGCTTCTCCCTTCCTTTCCTATATACATTTATATTATGAGAGTAGCTCATATGGCATATTTCACGGGGAAAAAAAGCAGGGGAAATTAGCGAACGAGTGCAGGTTGGATGTTGCCAAGTGATAATTAGCCAATTCCAGGTGTATGGCACTATTAATTACCTTATTTTTTTTTATATATATATTATTTTGTATAAGAATAGGGCATAGGGCTCATTTCAATGGATGAAAACAGTGGAAAAATCCGGGGAAGATGTACTTAGCGCAGAGTGGCTGAGCAGACGACACGAGAGGGTAATGGAGGGGAGGTAGGGAGGGGAGTCTAGAATGGGGGAAAATGGCTAAATTGTCAACAATGGATGGGAATACTGATGACATTGGCAGCTCTGACTATTGTTGGACATTGGCAGTGCTGATAGATGATGCATGTCACCACCTGAAAGCCCAGGCGAATTAAAAAAAAACACAGAGTCACAGAAGTGACGCCCCGTTGTATGATCCATTGCACCCGACCGTCACAAAAGTGATGACCCGCGGTTAAGGGGCTAATATGATCCAGGAACAGGGTTGGCATCAGAAACGATCCTTGCGGCACGCCAGCATTAGCTGTGTGAAAAGCATTCACTTATTAGCACCAACAGCACCAAATTGGCAACTATAGGCGCACGGGTACCAGTGGCGACGGCGACCCTGTCGTGGGTGCTGATCGGCTCAGCACATGTGCCAGAAGAGCAAAAACTTTCATAACGTGACTATCTATGAAAACTGTCGAAAGACTGGAAATACCATACTTTTACGGTACACTATGTCTTGGTGGGCCTCTTGTCCAACTGCATACTGCATCAGTAACTCTCAAGAGGTTGTTCTTGAGGGCACTGTACTGTTCATTAATGCATCTGTCAACAGCTCCATGCTCAGCCACCACTCTCCTCATCTCGCTATAGAAAGCATCTCTTACTGCTTGGTTTTCCAGCTTCCATATTTATAATAATAATAACAACAACCTGAGAGGTAATGATGGCCAGCTCTAAGCAGGCCACTGCTAAGCAGCAAGTAGTTGCCTAGCAACCAAAACCTTGCAGACACAACTAGGTCATAGGCTGGTCATTGTATCCAGGTTAGGTCAAAATCGGTTCATTCTGAAGGGTAGAATTGCCTGCCACAATTAAACAAGACTGCTTAGGGATGCAGGCCAACCTTTGCAGGGTTGTTACTCAAAAACTAGAGGAGAGAGGGGAAAACTGGATGGCACACTTGCAATAGGGAATGATCTCAAGATTACACCTAAAGAAGGCAGAGCTTTCTATACTCATTAGAAATGCTTCTACAGCTCAAAACGTGAAAAGTTTGAAAAAAGCGTTTTTTTCGCCGATGCTAGGCAATAAGTAACTGCCTTCCAACCAAAACCTTGCAGACACAACAAGGTCATAAGCTGGTCATTGTGACCAGGTTTGGTCAGGATCAGTTAATTCTGAAGGAGAGAAGTGCCTGCCATAATTAACCCCTCTATGCCAAGCTATTTATATCTTCACTCACTACAGGGATTTCCCCGAAAATAGCCTGTTTTCAAACCTTAATATCTTGGAAACTGTAGCAGTAAGGGAAACAAATTAAAGATCATATTACTCAACAACTCTTCTTCTTGCAAATTAAAGTATCCCCAGGTCTGTAGGTCGTTGTGTTGATGAGTAATGATGTGAGGAAGAGGACTAATTTTTGCCATGAGAACAGGATATGTTCATGCATCTGCCCATGGCCTTGACTATGGCATTGCTCTCAATGTGATAACTTCTCCATTACTAGGGAAACTAGACACAGTGGTGTCCAAGGCATGCCCTATGGCACTATCACTGAGTCCTTTCTTAGTATCCCTGGAAAGAGGTTTTGGCAGGGGTGGATGAGGAAAACATCTACGTGGGGTGGGAACAGAATCTGATGAGAAGGGTTAAGAAAAGATCATCTTACACCTGGCAAAGTCACAGAGATGACTGAGGTATGGTTGGCGTGGCTGGTGGGAATCCTTCCCTAGCTTTTGGAAATGAGATAGAGTAGCAGCCACTTCAAACTGTGGTGCAAAAACAAGAACAGTTCCGACTGACACCCAGCGCCGCTCAGCCACTGATTTCTTGACAGTTCCTACTGACACCCAGTGGTTAGGAGTTAAACAAGAAAACAAGAAAGAAAGACTGAAAGACAGATGTGACTAACAATAAGGGCAGCATGAAGCTGGCCAGCAGCCATGGAATTACTTTAGGACTCTGAGAGATAGTAGGGGGGAAAAAAAAAAAGAGAAAAAAAAGTGCTTTTGGGAAGTAAAAGATTTGCCATTACTCTTATTACAGTATGATGAAGGTGATAATGATGATGATGATGCTATTATTATTATTAAATGGTCAAAGGTTATCAAGTGCAGTAAATATGAAAAGCGCTAAAATTGCAACCTTGCTCACACAAAATGCTAAGCCTCCGAAGATTATAAAGCCAGGGCCATGATTCTTGGGTGGAATGTTGCACTGGATTACCTCCACATAGATATGATTTTTAGTGCTGAAACTCACTTCTGGTCACTAAAAAAGCTTGGTCAGCTTACACCTGGCCATCATCACCTACCAGCTTGTTAAGTTTTAACCTCTTCATTACCGAATTCCACATATGTATACTCCTGCATACATAAAAAAAAGTTCGGCTGAGAAACCAAATTCACTCATGTATACGGGCATATACATGAGATAGATAGGGACATGCAGGGGAGCTAAATACTCGGTTCGGGCTGAAATAATGATGCCACGTGTTGTGACTGAATGGCAACCAGCTATGACATCATGCACCCCTGTCATGGCTCTGGCATGTGTCATAGATTTGTGCCAATGAGCTCAATTTGTTTGGGGGCATATTGTATAATATATACAGTACAGTATTTTGATTTTATTATATATATATACCTATATAATGTGATATAATATAGAACAAATGTGATTGCTGGTATCAGCTCATGGTTGCCTAGCAACGAGTCCGGCGTTGCTGTACCCGCAGGTGGGGGGAGGGAGGGAGGGAAACACGTGCTTGCAGGGCAGTTACCCCATTTCCTCGTGATAGGAGATACGCAGGATTGCCATGGCGTCGTCTGACAGTGAAAGTGATGTGGAAATGGAATGGGATCTGCAGGGGTCAGATGACAATGAGACCCAGTCGGACTCAGACAAAGATTACAAGCGAAGTGAATGGGAAATCCGGTGGGGGGGGGGGGGGGGGGGCGGGGGGGGGGGGGGGGGGGGGTAACAAAGGGGTTAAGTAGAATTGCATGATTCAGAACAGCCCCATCTACTAAACTCTTCAGCCCTCCATCACAGTACCATCAGCATGAAAAGTCTTGGGTTGTGTCTTAACCCACCGAGTCCCGACCGGTTTTTTACCCAGCCTACCCCCGGATCCCGACCGAATTTCGACTTTTTGTTTTTTGGCTGAAACCTTCGCTTTTGGTGAGAAACATTGAAAATTCATAGTGAAATCGCGATCCTGAGGTAAAAAAATGTTGATACAGGTGTCATTCAACCTTATGTTTTCCTTCTTTTTCAGGGTACCTGGCTAAGAAAACGAACTATGGAAGGGTTGACTAATTCAAGCCACTTTAAATTATGTATTTATTTAATTTATTTGGTACAAAATTCATGTGTAGTAAAAGTCTATAATGGCTTTCACACAATAATATAGGCGTTTATAAGCATTGTTCACTTACCCAAAACCCCAGTATATGGCACCTTCCTTTACGACATTACCACCTCATCATTTCTGTCTGTTTCTACCTCTAGCTTCTTTGCTTCTTTGGCCTCCATCTCAGGAATCACTTTCACCGTGAATTTTGTCATTACAGAGACCGTGGGGCAACATACCTTTACTGGCTAGGTTACTGATAACAGGTGAATTGCCCAGTGTGGGGGGCAAGGGGGGAAGGGGGGGTTAGGAGGGGGCCAGGCAGTATCCCTGCTTGAAAGCAGGTAGAGAAAGGTCTCCCACATATGCCTACCAAAAATCACCCGCGAATGTTGAAAAATGTGCACACAATGTGCCTTGCAATTGCATGACGTACGATGCACGTCGTTGGGTCTGTCCGCGGAAAAAAGTAGTGACGCGCATCATACGTCGATGGGACTCGGCGGGTTAAATGATTCCATGGAGGTAGATTGCTATACAGAAATGGTTGACTTATTTCATGACATGGGTGCTGAAACATGAGTCATGATTAACTCTTTCAGGTTTCTAATTGGCTCTGTCCACAAAGTTTTATCTCACTTGGCAGCTGGTCCCTGAGAAAAAGATGAAAAATGAATGGTGACTAACACTCTCTGGATTATAAGACTTCCTCTCAGTTAAGTAAAATTGCCTGCCAAGTTGTGCCTCACTTGGGAGTTGGTCCCTGAGAAACATATGAAGACAGTGGTGCATAACATTTTCAGGCTTCTATAACTCATTCCCAACAAAAAATAATCATCTGGAATCAACTGTAATACCTCAAGATGCAGATGGAAAGTGAGTAGTGATTAATTCTCTGGAAAATAATAAGCAACTCCTCAAACACTGTGAAAACATGGACAATCTCTGATACTGTAATTTCCTTGTTTATGGCTAAATCAAAGCATTACTTTGTCCACCAAGTACCTGATATTATATCAATCCTATTTCCACACAACATCCTCCATTTTACATACAACTTATGCTAATATTACAAAAATTATTCTATCTATCTATCTATTGCCAGACGCCTCAATCCCGAACGGGGTGGCCACAAACAAATCGCCTCCATGTCACTCTGTCCCCTGCCATTTCACTACCACGCTCCCAACTCACACCCCCCTCTCTCATATACCTCTCCACTCCATCCCTCCATCTCATCCTCGGCCTCCCCCTCCCTCTCGCCCCCTCCACCTCACTCACATACACTCTCCTCGTCAATCTTTCACTCTCCATCCTCTCCACATGCCCAAACCACCTTAACGTGTTTCTCCTAACGCTTCCCATCACGTCCTCAACCACACCACAATGCTCCTTCACTTCCTCATTTGTTAGTCTGTCTCTCCGTGTGACTCCACATGCTCCTCTCAAATAACTCATTTCCACTGCTCTCACTCTTGACTTCTGTCCTTCCAACAGGGTCCAAGCTTCACTTCCATATGTCAGAGTTGGTATCACAATACTGTCATGTAACAACTTTTTCACTTCCATGCTCACCTCCCTGTTTCTTATCACTGCTTTCAACGAACCAGCAACCTTCCTTCCCTGCTGTACCCTTTCGAGCACTTCACCCTCTAAACTTCCATCCTTACTCATCACACTGCCCAAGTACTTAAATTCACTCACATTCTCCATTTCCTTCCCATCCAATTTCACTGTACACTCACTGGCTTCACTTCTCTCGAAGACCATCACTTTACTCTTCCCCACATTCACCTTTAGATTCCGTTTCTTACATACTCTCCCAAACTCATCTACCAAGCCTTGCAGCTCTCCTTCGTCTTCACTCAACAACACAGTATCATCTGCAAACAACAGTACAGGTAGTTACCAAACACTGCCCTCTCTCACTAGGGCCGCTCCAACATCCACTGCCCGACCTTGTATCTCTTTTATAACCCCATCCATATACAGACTGAACAACCATGGAGACATGACACATCCTTGTTTCAATCCAACCTTCAAATGGAAAGATTCACTCAGTTTGCCATCCACACGCACTGCAGCCTTAGCACCCTCATACATACTCTTCACTGCCTTCAACAACTTCCCATCCACTCCATATATTCTTAATACCTTCCACAAACCTTGTCTATCCACCCTGTCATATGCTTTCTCCAGATCCATGAAGGCTGCATACAACTTCTTGCCCTTCTCTAGAAACTTTTCCACTACGGATCTAAGAATGAATATCTGGTCTACACAACCTCTTCCCTTCCTAAAACCTCCTTGTTCTTCTCCAACTAATTCCTCAGTAATTTCCCTAACTCTGTCAATAAGTATCCTACCATATATTTTTCCTATTACACTGAGAAGGCAAATGCCCCTATGGTTACCCCACACTTCTTTTTCCCCTTTTCCTTTGTACAGAGGAATAATTATACCTGACTTCCAATCCTCTGGGACTCTACCCTCCTCCCAAGCCAATCTGCACACCTTCCACATCCATTCTATTACTATCTCTCCCCCATGCTTCAGCATTTCACCACACACTCCATCAATTCCTTGGGCTTTCCCCATTTTAACTTTCTTCATTGCTTCCACCACTTCCATCCTACTGATTTCTTTCTCTCTTCTCACAACCCTCCTTCTCCCTGCCATTCCCCAGTCACTTATACTTGCATTACTTTCATTCTCTATGTTCAACAGTTCATTGAAGTGTTCTCTCCATCTGTTTACTTTTTCTCCCTTCTCCACTAGTAATCTACCATTTTTATCTTTCACACCCCCACTGCCTTCGTTGGCACCCTGTCTAGCTCTATTTACCTCCTTCCAGAACATTTTCTTACATTCCCTCCACTTTGCACTCAAATTCCTTCCAAATTCCTCATCCACTCTCTTCTTACTCTCTCTTACTAATCTTTTCACCTCTCTCCTCCTCACTACATATAACTCTCTTGTCCGTCTCTCAGCTTCTTCGTTGCCCCTGTTTCTCATCCACTCATTATATGCTTTCTTCTTTTGTGCCACAGCCTCTCTCACCTCTTCGGTCCACCATGCTGTTCCCTGAACCCCCTTTCGTCTCCTCTTCACCCCACACACCACCTCACATGCTGCACAGATTTCTTCTGTGAATACCTTGCACACACCCTCCACGTCCCCCATCTGCTCCAATCTATATTTACCCAATCGTTCCTCCACTTCCCTTCTATATTCGGCCTTTATTCCATCCTCTTGTAACTTTTCTACCCTCCTTGTAACCCCTGACCCACAAGTGTTCAACTGGCTGAATTCACCAAATTGTATCTCACTTGGTGACAGGTCTCTGAGAAACAGATGGAAAGTAAATGAAGGTTAACACTCATAGGTTCCTATGACTCACTCTCAGTGGAATAATATTGTCAAACAAAAGCAAGAATAATTTTCAAAAATATACCACTGGATTAAAGATTCAGGTATTCCAACTCTCTTATCCTTTCCCCCCCTCATACTAATCTAAATCAAGATAAGCAGCTTTCATTTTCAGTAGGACAAAGTTATTTTACTGACTTATCCTGAGCTCTTTGTTGTTTTTCTTGTGTCCCTAATGCTCATCTGGACATGAACAAAGTGGAATGCATGTTGAAACTTTCATCTCCTGAAACACATGATCCTTCTTTCCAGAGACAAGGAAGAAATTGGGGGACATTTGTAAAACTGAATAGTAAGGTTGTCCAGTAGCATGAAGGCATCTCTCTTAAAAACCTCTTTCCTTGCTGCCTCCCCAAATCAAGTTTAGTAGCTTGAATTATCAGTGAGGATGGTTATTCTACTTCACTTAATCCTTTCTTCTTGTTACTTACCCAAATGAGGATCAAAATGATTAAACATAAAAAAAAAAAAAAAGTCAGTGAAAGACTAATGAAACACAAAGAACAGTTTAGAGAACCAGAAAAATACAGTAATTCTACAGGTAACTTTTAGTGACTGTGTAAAGTTAAGTCTTAGTAAAATGAATTTAGTTAAAAAGGAGACTATCGTTACCCAAATCAAGATCATTGCTTGCATTTTGAGTAGGACAGTGTTGAGGGGTAAGCCAGTATTCCACTTCCCTTATCCCAGTCTCCTTGTTGCTGTTGCTATGGCCCTAGCTCATCTGAACTTGAACCTGCTGAACTGCAGACTGAAGCTACCCTTCTTCTGTAATCCACCATCCTCCTTTTGAGGGACAGCGAGGTGTCCTGTGAGACATCTGTATAACTAAGCAGTGAAGCCACATGGTTACATCAATGTCACCACATGATGGCATCTAACTCCTACATCTCCTTATTACCTACCCAAATCAGGATCAGTGGCTTGCATTTTGAGTAGGACAGTGTTGACAGGTGAGTCCTCGAGCAGTGTGGCCGAGTAGGTAACCTGGGTGAAGCTGGGTGGGTTGTCATTGGTGTCAGTGACAATCACCTCCAAGGCAACCTCACACTGCCATGATGGCTCCTCCCAGTCTGCCACCACAACCTGCGCAAGATTTACTTGCTGTCACTTATCTATGAATCTATCTACAGATAGAAAGATAGATATGTGTTTAGTTGTTGTCAATCCTGCAGATAAAGTCTGTATTACATATGAATAATGCCACAGTTCTTGTAACCCCAAAGGTACAAATGTGTCACTGGCAGGGGTGGGGCTGTGAGAAACAGACAGTATAAAACCTGGAACGAGGTCATAGAGTGTGACCGCAGGGATAGAGGACAGAATAGGGAGGCTGCCAGATACTGAGCAGTGTGGAGTACCACTATTTGGTTACCAAGGCTAATGCAGGCAAGCCTTTATAAACAATATGAATATGATATGATTTTCTTTGGAAAAACTGACACTTATAAGAAACAAAGGACTAGATTACTGTATTGTTATTATTATTACTGGGGGCGGGGGGGTTTCAAGAATTCTCCCCCAGTATTCCTGCTTGTCATAAGAGGTGACTAAAAGGGTTGGTGGTGGGTTAGTGCCCCACCCTGTAAAACAAGTAACTAAAAATACGAACAAGAAGTCTCGGACCAGGACTGACCAAAAGTTGACGACAAAGGACAGGACAAAGGACTTGTTACGGATTGCAACCTGGAATGTTAAGGGTATGAATGATGAGGTGAAAGAGAGAGAGATTGTACAGATGATTGGGGGTCTAAAAGTGGATAATTGTGGACTAACTGAAACAAAATGGCAAGGTGAGAGTGTGAGAGAATGGGAGTATGTATGGGGTATATGTGTGAGAGTAGGTGAAAATGAGAGGGCAGAAGAAGGAGTGTGTATTGTTGTGAGCAACAGATGGAAGGAGAATATAAGAGAGAATGGACCAGTTGCCTCAAGGATTGTGTGGGTAAGAGTGAAAGTTGGACTAAAAATGTGGGCGAATGTGTGCGAGTATGTGGTAACACAAGAGCGTGTAAGTAGAGTGAGAGAAGAGTTCTGGACAAATGTGAAAGCGTGCTTAGAAAAGTTTGAAAGGAATGAGAGAGTGTTTTTGATTGGAGATATGAATGGAAAAGTAGGGAATGTGAAGATGGATGGAGTGGTAGGTGAATGGGGTGTGCCTGCAGAGATGGATGAGAATGGCAGTGCTTTAGTGGACATTTCTGCCGGGAGGGGGTTGATGATAGCTAATACCCTCGTCAGGCACAAAATGATCCATAGGTATACATGGCGAAGGTTGAGAAGGGTGGATGGTGAATTGAATGAACGGAAGGCAATGATCGACTATGTGTGTGTGAATGTAAGGACGAGATGAGTAATGGATGCAAGAGGATATAGAGGTTGAGGGTGTGGACTTTCTGACCACCACTTGGTGGCAATCAGAATCAGGGTCCAAACAAAATGGAGGAGGAGAAGAAGGGAAGGACAGGAGGAAGTAGTTCTTACAAGGAGGGTAGCAAAGTTACAAGAGGATGGAAAAAAGGCAGAATATAAAAGGGAAGTGGAGGAGCGACGAGGTAAATATAGATTGGAGAAGATGGGGGACGTGGAAGGTGTGTGCAAGATATTCACAGAAGAAATCTGTGCAGCACGTGAGGCGCTGTGTGGGGTGAAGAGAAGACGAAAGGGGGTTCAGGAAACAGCATGGTGGACTCAAGAGGTGAGAGAGGCTGTGGCACAAAAGAAGAAAGCATATAATGAGTGGATGAGGAACAGGGGCGTCGAAGAAGTTGAGAGATGGAAAAGAGAGTTATAAGTAGAGAGGAGGAGAGAGGTGAAAAGATTAGTAAGAGGGAGTAAAAAGAGAGTGGATGAGGAATTTGGAAGGAATTTGAGTGTAAAGATGAGGGAATGTAAGAAAATGTTCTGGAAAGAGGTAAAGAGAGTTAGACAGGGTACCAACGAAGTTAGCTGGGGTGTTTCGTTTCGTTTCGTTTCGTTTTTGAAGGCTCCAACATGCTAGCATGCGTCGGCCTTGGTCACCTAATGGCGGCTCTCCACGCTGCTCGATCCCTGGCAGCCTCCCTGTTCAGTCCCTTAACCCTTAAGTCACACTTAATGACCTCGTCCCATGTCTTTCTCAGTCTACCCATCCCATCCCCTCCCCCAATATTAACACCTCTCACCCTCTGTACCCAATTATCATCCCCCATCCTCTCCACATGTCCAAACCACCTCAGCCTACCTCTCCTCATCACAAAACCAATACACTCCAGTCCCATCCTACCTCTCAACTCTTCCATCGTAAACCCAGCCCCCCCAGGGCTTGCATGCAGGGACGCACTGCACATCCACCTAATCATTGTCATTTCTGTATGTTTAAACCTGCAAATATCCTCTTCCTTTACTGCCCAGGTCTCACTACCATACAGCATCACACTCCTAACACATGCTGCATACAAAGACCACTTAGCACGTAAGGAGAGTCCTCTCAATGTCAGGAGAGGCAACAGCTCCCTGAACTTCTTCCAACCACTTCTCACCCTAGCAACCGAGCTAACTCCAGCCCCACCTCCGGCACATAACATGTCTCCCAAATAATGAAACTCCTCCACACACTAAAGAGACTCACCAGCAAGTTCAACCCTCTCACGCCTAACAGTCTCCACCTGCTCTCCCCGACACACCGCACACATGAAATCAGCATCATCTCGCAGTCTACCTCTAATACCACTACATCTCTTGTGCACCCATCTATCACAAACACTGCACAAGATAGATTTACTTCCCACACCCTTGTGGCAAACTGCACATGGCCACTCTCCCTCTCCTCTGATTGTACTGCCACCAACCCTAGATATCATCACTTTTGTTTTATCTGTATTTACCCTTAAGCCCTTGTACCCCATACCATCTCTCCACTTCTTAAATCTTTCCTCCGCCTCCTTTTCATTCTCTGCAGTCAACACCAAATCATCAGCATACAGCATCTCCCATGGGAGTCCATCTCTGAAGTCACGTGAGAGGGCTTCAAGCACCATGATAAACAACAAGGGACTCAAAACTGACCCCTGATGCACACCAACATTCATGGAAAACTCATCACTCAAAGCTCCATTCACTCTTACCTGGGTGCGAGCATCCATGTACATGGCCATAACCACCCAAACCAGCCATTCTTCCAACCCTAGCTTTCTCATTGCCCACTTCACCACCTCTCTAGGGACTCTGTCAAAGGCCTTTTCCAAATCAACAAAAACAAAATACAATTCACTTTTCTTTCCAATATATTTTTCCTGAAGCTCTCAAACAATGAATATGGCATCAGTGGTCCCCCTGCCTGGCATAAACCCAAACTGTATCTCATCGATATTCACTCTTTCTCTAATCATACCTTCAAGAACTCTCTCCATTACTTTCATTATCTGATCTAGGAGCTTCATACCTCTGTAATCTCCCCTTTCCAGGGCATCACCCTTTCCTTTGTACGCATTTACAATTACACTCTTCAGCCAATCATCTGGGACAGCACACTCATATTTAATCATATTTATCAGGTCAGTGACTAACCTCACCCAAGTATCTCCTGAGGCCTTCAACATCTCGGCAGTCAACCCAGACACACCTGCTGCCTTCCCCACCCGCATCCTGCCTATTGCCTCACTCACAGTAGCAGCGTCAATCAAAGGCCAAGGCCCAAACACTGGATCAGCTGGCTCCAAACCTTATCTATCAGAATCAAATTCCTCATTCAACAATTGGCTATAATGCTCCCTCCATACATCTTTAATATCCTCACTGTTCACCACAACCCTTCCATCATCATTCTTCACACACTGCTCACCTACAATGTCCCGATTATCCCTCTTCACCTGATTTGCCACCCTAAAAATCATATTTTTCCTTTCTCCATGATTTAGATTATCAAGGAAAAGTCTCTGTGACTCAGACTTCGCCCTGTATACTTCTCTTCTAGCCCTGCGCTTGGCAGCCAAGTACTCCTCCCTGTTACCACCATTCTTCCATTCCCGGAAAAGCCTTCTTTTCTCCTTAACTGCAGCTTCTACACCCTCATCCCACCACCAAGTTACTTTATGTCTTGGTGGGCCTCTTGTCCAACCGCATATTGCATCGGTAACTCTCAAGAGGCTGTCCTTAAGGGCTCTATACTGTTCATTAACGCCTCTATCTACGGCTTCCTGTTCAGCCACCACTCTCCTCATCTCACTATGAAAGGCATCCCTTACTGATTGGTTTCCCAGCATCCATATTTTCCTCCTAGGTACATATGTCCTCCTCCTCATCACTCGTTCCTTAAGCACCATGTCACAAATCATCAGTTTGTGCTGCTGCACACACTCCTCACTTCCTATAACTTTAACATCCCTCACTAATCTCCTATAAACCCTCCTGACCAGAAAATAATCTATCTGACTACTATTTCCCCCGGACTTGTACGTAATCAACCGGCTGATTCTTTTCCTAAAATGTGTGCTGAACACAATCATGTCCATAGCCTCCCCCAAACTCGAGTATTCTTTCCCCTTCTGCATTCCTCACACCATATGCACATCCTCCATGGACTCCTTCATAACCTTGAGCTGCTTCACCCACATGACCATTTAAATCCCCTCTCAGAACCACTACCTCATCATCACCCATACCACTCACTACACATATTAAATCATCCCAAAATCTATCCTTCTCTGCATCATCCAATCCTACCCGTGGAGCATATGCCGATATAACTGAAATCAATTTCTGTGAAAGATAAAAATGGTAGATTACTAGTGGAGATAGGAGAAAAAGTGAACAGATGGAGAGAACACTTTAATAAACTGTTGAACATAGAGAATGAAAGTAATGTAAGTATAAGTGGGTGGGGAATGGCTAGGAGAAGGAGGGTTGTGAGAAGATAGTAAGAAATCAGTAGGATGGAAGTGGTGGAAGCAATGCAGAAAGTTAAAATGGGGAAAGCCTCAGGAATTGAAGGAGTATGAGGTGAAATGCTGAAACATGGGGGAGAGATAGTAATAGAATGGATGTGGAAGGTACAGAACATCCTTCAACTTTGCGAACTTTAACTTTGCGATTCACCAATTTTGCGAGGTAGTTCCAAAAGTCATGTATTTTTAACATTTATGAACTTTGCGACTGATCACCCACTTTGCGAGGTCGAGTGGTGGGAGAGTCGTCTTCCCGCACTACTTTGCCACCCCGAGTAATGACGTCATGGTTCATTGGGCGTACTGAGCCTCCTAGTTCAGTGGTCTGCCGCCCCGCCACGTTTATTTGCACCTGTTTCCAACCAAGGTCACTGACCCTCACAACTTCGTGGTGCTCCTCGCAATACCCCAGCAGTCTAACCTTGCACGAGTGTTATCATGGCGCCAACGGGTAAGAAGAAGAAGAAAATAATTTTGAAGACCAAACTGAAAATGATTGAAAGGAAAAAAGCAGGTGAAGGTAATTCTGCTATAGGACAGGAGTTAGGTGTTGGTGAATCGACAGTGAGAATGATTTTAAAGAACAGTGAACAAATCAAGCAAGCATCGAATAACTATGGAGGTGCTCAATTTGATGGTAGAATGCTGGTGGACAACAAAGAAGTGCTAATAAAAATGGAAAGATATCTTGCTCACTACATTCAAAGAAAGGAAAAGGAAGGGATTGCATTAGATGGGCGCCATATAAGGGAGCAGGCAAAGATATTCTATCACACATGCCTTAAAAAAGCCATTAATCCTCCAACAAAACCTTTCAAGGCATCGAATGGGTGGCTATGCCAGTTCCTCAAAAGGAAGGGGTTTAAACACAGGTTCAGTGGCGAGTGAGGCAGTTTGCCAGTTCCTCAAAAGGAAGGGGTTTAAACACAGGTTCAGTGGCGAGTGAGGGAGTGCTGACTGCAAATTGGTCGGCTTCACTCCAAGGTAAGCACTTTTTCCCACTGTTTCTCTCGACTCTACCTCTTAATTTTACAATGATAAATGAAACAAACATGAACTGATGTACTGTACAGTAATATTAATAAGAAAACATCATAGGTAAGAAACATTAAAAAAAAAATGCATTTGCACTGATGTGAAGACTGGCTTGGTGTACGGGACTGGTGGCGGGGCGAAGCTTGGCTACTGTCGCCCCGCAGGGCCTATGTCATCACTATCATTGTCGGCAGATATTTCCACATCTTGCTGTGTTTTTTCTGCCTCTCTCATGAATCCCTCGAAGTCAGAATCGTCACTGGGGTCATCAGAATGAAAAAGGTTAGGGATGCTAGGATCGCTGGCTGATTGGGGAGGGGTGGCAGGACGGCTGGTCGATGGAGCAGGGTCTCTTGGGGTTTTCTTGAATTTTGTGATTAGAGACTGCTTCCTCTTGTTAACCCCATCTCTGTGTAGGTCAGCATAAAAATGAAGGGCCCTGTCAACACCGTGGCATGCTTGCTGAGCCCTAAATTGTCACATTCGTTGTTCACGATGTTTTTTTTCAGCTGGTCAATGGCGGCGAGAATACTGGCCAGGTTATCCATCGTTAATTCTCGGCCGCTTCGCTTTTATGCTGACCTCCACAGAGGTGGGGTTAACAAGAGGAAGCAGTCTCTAACCACAAAATTAATGAGAACCCCAAGAGACCCTGCCCCATCGACCAGCTGTCCTGCCACCCCTCCCCAAGCAGCCAGTGATCCTAGCATCACTAACCTTTTTCATTCTGATGACCCCAGTGACGATTCTGACTTCGAAGGATTCATGAGAAGCAGAAAAAACACAGCAAGATGTGGAAATATCTGCCAACAGTGATAGTGATGACTTAGGCCCTGCGGGGCGACAGTAGCCAAGCCTCGCCCCGCCACCAGTCCCGCACACCAAGCCAATCTTCACATCAGTGTAAAGGAATTTTTTTTTTTTTAGTTTCTTACCTATGATGTTTTCTCATTAATATCACTGTACAGTACATCAGTTCATGTTTGTTTCATTTATCATCATAAAATTAAGAGGTAGAGTCGAGAGAAATGAGTGGGAAAAAGTGCTTACCTTGGGGTGATGTCGACCAATTTGCCTTTATTTCATATATTTAATTGTTTGAATTTCGCGAATTTTGATTTTGCGAGGTTTTTTGTCGACCATATTCTCACAAAATTGGAGGAAGCACTGTATACAGATTGGCCTGCGAGGAAGGTAGAGTCCAAGAGGATTGGAAGTCAGGTATAATTATTCCCCTGTACAAAGGAAAAGGGGAAAAAGAAGTGTGTGGTAATCATAGGGGCATTTGCCTTCTTAGTGTAATAGGAAAAGTATATGGTAGGATGCTTAATGACTTAGGGAAATAACAGAGGAATCAGTTGGAGAAGAACAGGGAGGTTTCAGGAAGGGAAGAGGTTGTGTAGATCAGATATTCATTCATAGATCTTTACTGGAAAAGATTCTAGAGAAGGGAAAGAAGTTGTATGCAGCCTTCAAGGACTTGGAGAAAGCATATACCAGGATGGATAGACAAGGATTGTGGAAAGTATTAAGAATATGTGGAGTAGATGGGAAGTTGTTGAAGGCAGTGAAGAGTATATATGAAGGTACTAAGGCCGCAATGCATGTGGATGGCAAACTTAGTGAATTTTTCCATTTGAAGGTTGGATTGAAACAAGGATGTGTTATATTTCCATGGGCGTTCAGTCTATATATGGATGGGGTTATAAAAGAGGTACAAGGTCAGGCAGTGGATGTTGGAGTGACCCTAGTGAGAGAGGGCAATGTTTGGAAACTCCCTGTACTGTTGTTTCCAGATGATACTGTATTGTTGAGTGAAGATGAAGGGGAGCTGCAAGGCTTGGTAGATGAGTTTGGGAGAGTGTGAAAGAAATGGAATCTAAAGGTGAATGTAGGGAAGAGTAAAGTGATGGTCTTCGAGAGAAGTGAAGTCAGTGAATGTACAGTGAGACTGGATGGAGAAGATATGGAGAATGTGAGTGCATTTAAGTACTTGGCTAGTGTGATGAGCAAGGATGGAAGTCTGGAGGGTGATGTGCTTGAAAGGGTGCAGCAGGGAGGGAAGGTTGCTGGTTCCTTGAAAGCAGTGATAAGAAACAGGAAAGTGAGCATGGAAGTGAAAAAGTTGCTACATGACAGTATTGTGATACCAACTCTAATAAATGGAAGTGAAGCTTGGGCCCTGTTGGAGGGACAGAAGTCAAGAGTGAGAGCAGTGGAAATGAGTTATTTGAGAGGAGCAAGTAGAGTCACATGGAGAGACAGACTGAGAAATGAGGAAGTGAAGGAGCGTTGTGGTGTCGATGTGGATGTGATAGGAAGTGTTAGGAGAAACACGTTAAGGTAGTTTGGGCATGTGGAGAGGATGGAGAGAGAGAGACTGATGAGGAGAGAGTATGTGAATGAGGTGGAGGGGGAGAGAGGGAGGGGGAGGCCGAGAATGAGGTGGAGGGTTGGAGTGGAGAGGTATATGAGAGAGGGGGGTGTGAGCTGGGAGCAGGGGAGTGAAATGGCGGGGGACAGAGCGACACGGACGCAATTTGTTTCTGGCCACCCCGTGCGGGATTGAGGCGTCTAGCAGTAGACAGATAGACAGATGTATAGATAAATATATCAATAATAATAATAATAATAAAAATAATAATAATAATCCATCCGTCCATTCATCATCCAATCCTATATTGCCCCACGAGGAATGTAGGAGCCCGGGGCTAGGCAAGTTGGTCCTGATTTTTAAGATGAGAGTGACCAGCCTCACTCATCCGTGAGTGGCATTATGTGAGCAATAAACCCCAACCATCCCTTGGATATAAACCTTCACCGGCTTAATCCGATTGGAGCTCTGTACTTACCCACTAACCCACCAAGTGCCAAAATTTGGTTACATGGTTACCAGTGTGAGAGGTGGTTTGTGGAGTGAGAAGGAGATGCAGGGGTGTGCAAGGGACAGTATGGTGGAATGATGAGGTGCAACGAGCTGTGGAACAAAAGAAGAAGGCATATAGTGAATTGCTAGCGAGTATAGGTAGGGGAGAAGATGAGAGAGAGAGAAGAAAGAGGTATATGTGAGCAGGAGATAGGAGGTGAAGAGATTGGTGAAGGAGAGTAAGAAGAGAGTGGATGAAGAGTTTGGGAGGAGTCTGAGTGTGAAATGGAAGGAAAGTAAGAAACCGTTTTGGAAGGAGGTAAAGAAAGTAAGACAGTGTGAAAGGGGAAGTAGTAGGGGAGTGAAAGACAGGAATAACAGATTGTTGGTGGAGAAGAAAGAAAAAATGAGGAGATGGAAAGAGCACTATGAGGATTTGTTGAATGTAAAGAGTGGGAGCAGTGTGAGTATAAGTGGTTGGAGAATGGCTGGGAGAAGAAGAAACGAGAGGAGGTAAGAAGAGATCAGTAGGCAGAAGTAGTGGAAGCAATGAAGAATATCAGGATGGGAAAGGCCCCAGGAATTGATGGTGTCTGTGGTGAAATGCTGAAGTATGGGGATGAGATTGCTGTGGAATGGATATGGAAATTGTGTAGATTGGCTTGGGAGGAGAGAAGGGTTCCGGAGGATTGAAAATCAGGTATAATTGTTCCTTTGTACAAGGAAAAAGGGGAGAGAGAAGTATGTGGTAACCATAGGGGTATTTGCCTTCTTAGTGTACTGTAACTGGAAAAATATATGGTTGAATACATACTGATAGGGTTAGGCATATAACAGAGGAGCTAGTTGGAGAAGAACAAGGGAGATTTAAGAAGGGAAAAGGGCGTGTAGATCAGATATTTGTTCTAAGATGTTTAGCAGTAAAGTATCTAGAGAAAGGAAAAAAAGTGTATGGTGCCTTCATGGACTTGGAGAAAGCATATGACAGAGTGGATAGGCAAGGTATGTGGAAGGTATTAAGAATATACGGAGTGGATGGGAAATTGTTGAGTGCTGTGAAGAGTATGTACGAGGGAGCTAGGGCTACAGTGCGAGTATATGGTGAGGAGAGTGAGTTCTTTGATCTGAATGTGGGACTGAAACAGGGATGTGTGATGTCTCCATTGCTGTTTAATATATTCATGGATGGGGTTGTAAAGGAGGTGCAAGGTAGGGCGGTGGATGTAGGGGTGGCTCTAATGAATGAGGGTGAGGTGTGGAAGATCCCAGTGTTGCTGTTTGCTGATGATACAGTGTAGTTGAGTGAAGATGAATGGGAGTTGCAAGGTTTGGTGAATGAGTTTGGGACAGTGTGTAACAAGAGAAATCTGAAAGTTAATGTAAACATGAGTAAAGTTATGGTGTTTGAGAGGAATGAAGTCACAGAATGCACAGTGAAGTTGGATGGTGAGGATATGGAAAATGTGAGTGCATTCAAGTACTTGGGGAGTGTGATTAGTAGGGATGGAAGTTTTGGGGATGAAGTGCTTGAAAGGGTAAAGCAAGGAAAGTTGTTGGTTCACTGAAAGCAGTGAAGAGAAATAGGGATGTGAGTATGGAAGTTAAGAAGTCACTCCATGATAGTATTGTGATCCCTACCATGACGTATGGAAGCGAGGCATGGACCTTGCTAGAGGGGAGCAAGTCAAGAGTGAGAGCAGTGGAAACGAGTTACCTGAGAGGAGCATATGGAGTGACAAGGAGGGACAGGTTGAAGAATGATGAAATGAAAGAACATTGTGGGGTGGATGTGGATGTGACTGAGAAAATTAGGAGAAATACACTGAGGTGGTTTGGACATGTGGAGAGAATGGAGATTAAAAGACTGACTAAGAGGGTGTATGTGGGTGAAGTGGAGGGAGGGGGAGGGGGAGGGATGGAGTTGAGAGGTATATAAGGGAAGGGGGAGTGAGCTGGGAGGAGGGCAGTCAAATGGAGGGTGACAGAGCGACTTGGAGGCATTTTGTCTGCGGCCACCTTTTGCAGGATTAGGGTGTCAGGCTATAGGTAGGTAGGTAGATAGATAGATAGATAGATAGATAGATAGATAGATAGATAGATAGATAGATAGATAGATAGATTATTATTATTATCATTATTATTATTACTCATCCCCGCCCTAGAGAGGCTTGGGGACAAGTACTGTTTTCACTTGGTTTGTCTATCTGTTAGTCAGTCTGTCTGTTAACAACGTTACGCGAAAACTAAAGGTGCAATTTTGACTAAAATTAAAGGGATACTGGGCTATGACCTTCTGATCACCTGATTAAATTTTGGGCCAAATTGGACCAAGGCCCAGGCTGTAGGCCCAAAGAAATGTTAAAAAATAAATAAATAAATAAAACATTTTTTCGCCATAATTCCTTTCAAATTCGTTATATCAACATGAAACCAAAACCTATAGGTGCATCATTCAAATCTGCATCCTATAACATGCCTCATTACATCAGGGGGTTACCCCACAGTTAGCAGTGGGGGGGTCAGTGTCAGGTGGGTCGGGAGTAAAATTTCAAACGGGCATAAAATCATCAATTTTCACCCGATTTACTCCAAATCTGATATGTAACATCTCTGACTAGATATCCTGTTGTGTTTATACATTAGCACTAAAATAACTGCCGGGGACGGGTTTGCTGTGCCTTGGCACCACAATCTGTTATCATCATTATTATTACTATTATTACTGTGTGCATTGAATTGAACAGTGAAGGGTGGTGTATCTCAACTCTGATATATGCAGATAACACTGCTTTGTCTGCTGATAGTGAAGAAGAGCTTAGCAGATAGTTGGAGAGTTCTGTGGCTATCAGCTAACATCATGCTATGAAAAAAGATATGGATAAGGGCAAAGTGATGACTGTTGAGGGATGGTAAATCACAATGTGATGTGACTGTGAATGGAGAGGGACTTCAATTGGTGATACAGTTTAAGCAGCTGGGTGCAATGACACAGAAGATAGGACAATATGCAAAAGAAGTTGAGAGCAGAGAAGCACAAACAGGGAAAGTGGTTGGTGCTATGAAGGCCTTGATACAAAACATTATGAAATGTCTGTAGTTATCATCGCTTGGATAAACTGATCTGGCTCAAAATAGCCCCAGCCAAATCTACAGTGACCTTCTCACAAACTGGACAGCAGAACACAGTCAATTCTGCACCTCACCATAAACGACACTCCCCTACCACACACACACACACACACACACACACACACACACACACACACACACACACAC
>JAGKTI010009508.1:1438-21967 GCA_018397915.1 Birgus latro | reverse complement strand
GCCTTAAAAAAAAAGGTAAAAAATTTGAAGTCTTTGACAGTAAAGATTATTATAAAAACTTTTTCTACCTAAACTAACCCAACCTTAAAAAAAAAAAAAAAAAAAAAAGCTTAAGTTCATTCACTTTAATTAGACAGATTTTTGCCCTGTTCCAGCTTACTTCATGTACCTCAATGGCTGAAAACAAAAATATATGACTCAACATTCTTTCCATAGCACTTCTTCATGACTAGCATCACGTTACAGAGGTATATGTCATCTTAAAGCTTATTTCACGCAGCTCAAAGGTAGAAAAGGACAAAATCCAATGGCCTAAAAGACAATACAATGGCCTAACATCTTTTCCATGGCACTTCTTCATGACCAGCATTAATAGCATCATATTCCAGACCTAATCAATATAACTGACTAATTCACATTAACACCCATAGTCAACATCGTTACAATCATTTCTACTTCTTCCACCAACGTTTCTCAACTTTTTTTCTGCCTGCCTTCCCCTCTTCCCATTCATCCAATCTTTCCTGTCACTTTTCGTTACCCCACTTTCCTTTTCAGGTGGATTTACATTGAGTGGCAGGCGTAATGGTTTCCTGTAAGCCAGGAAACCATTTATAACGCTGGGTGGTAACCATATAACCAACCCACACGTGTTCCCTACGTGTTAACAAGTGGCCTGGCGGAAGGTTAGTGCCCCTCCCCACAAAATAACTAATTCAGAGACAAGCGGCCACCCCTTATGGGATTATGGTGTTTGGCTATAGACAGACAGATATATATTTATCGTGTAATGAGCAGCTGGCATGTTTTTCTTGCTGATGTTCAGGTTGCGCCCCAGGCTCATCTGAAATGTGGACCTGGTGGACCGAAGGTTGAAGCTGCCCTCCTCCTGCACTCCACCATCCTACTTTCATGTGATAGGGAGTGAGCTGAAGGACATGTGTGTGACCAAGCAGCTTCATCGCCCAGTCATATTGATACTACCACTTGAAGGTGTCCCTCTACAATGCCACAGCTTCACAGTTCTCCATTCGCTATCACCCATTTCTCCCATTATAACAAACCTATATATATTCTTACCACCTCTACTTAGTCTTACGATAAAACAAACAAATTGTTAAGAGTCAGTGTCAAAATATGCGTCTGCAGCCAAAAAAATAATAAAAACATATCTTCCCAGAAAGGATATATACCTGCCACAACTTCTACGTTTACTCAATATATCATCGTGACTATATATTCTAGCCTTGCCTCTACTAGTTTGTGATATATTAAGACCACTGTTTTCGCATCTGTTGTGTTTGGTGCGCGTTCTCCCCTTTTTGTGTATATTTCATCAGTAATACAGTTTTTTAAGATTATTCCAAATCTGAATAAATTTTGGGGGGTGAAATCATTTTTTTAAAGTTAGGTTTGGTTAGGTTAGGTTAGTTAAAAATAATAATTAGATTAGTCAATAATAATAACAAATAATATTTAAATATAACATTTCTTTCACAATACCAAAATGTCAATGAGAAGGAAACATTTGTTTCCCCTAAATATGTTCAATTTTCTTTGAAGACATTTTGAGAAAAAACGTAGTATGAAGGGTAGACACGTCCATTTCCCACAGTCCAGTTTCAAAATAAGATAATACTGTGGCTCTACATTCTTTCCATAATACGTTTTCGGGACTAACTCAATAATTTAGTGTTAATCTCTTGTCACAGGTAGACATTCACAATGGAGACATAGCAATTTATGCCTAATTAAAGCTACCATAGTAACTTCCAGTCCTATATCGTGCCCACTTCGAAGCCAGGGATCTTTGGCAGGTTGGAACAAATGTACTGTAGTTCATTTGCTAGAATGAGAAGTAAATAAGAACAATTTAGTGCAGCGCATTTACTCTGATCTGACAAATATCCCTCATCCTTTTTAGCTCAGTTACTGGCGAAGTGTATTCAGACTTAGCAGTTGATTTGTCCAGTAAACCAAGGAAACTTATATCTACCACCTGACCAGTAAGGCTCATGGAATTTCATGCAAGCACGAGTTAGTATTCAAACCGTGTGAGTGACCAAGTTCCCTTAGACGAAACTAAAATAATTACTGCAGCAGTAGTTGTAGCTGTCGTAGTGGTGGTGGTGGTGGTAGTAAATGCAGTAGTAGTAGAAGTAGTAGTAGTTATTGTTGTTTTTGCACGCTGATATAAGGAAGGACTGAGGGACGTCTGTATAACCGGGCAGCCCCACCACCAGGTCATATCAGAGCCACCACGTGAAGGCATAATTCCTCTTCAGCACCAGGCCTATGGGAGTGTAGACTAGAAAGCATAAAATTACTGAAAACACCGTGAGGGAGCTTTGGCATAAGATACGCAGGGCGGTCCATATATAACGCTTCTCTTCCACTCCACTGGACTATTTCTTGTGTGTTGTGGGGACGGCTGAGTCAGCATGTAAGTGTCTATCCTGCATCATTTATTCATCCCTTATTCATAGATAGCAGCTTATTGGCTAAAATGGAGCGAAAATCTCTGTCAGGTACGATCAAACTGACAATAATTGGCTGGTTTTCATCTAATGGAACGGAATTGGGTCATACCTTCACCTTGCAAACTAAATCAGGTTTATTTGATATTCAGTGAGTCTTTGTTATGAAGCAGGGATGAATCTCCTTGGTCATTAGTCAAATCAGCCCTACAGTCTGACAACACATGGCCATTAACTAAAAAATGAATGGGTTAGGAAATTTTACCAGGTCGGTCTGCTTTCATACGGAACTGGCCCACTTTTGCAACTTGAATCCGAAGTTATGGTTGCGTGAAGTCATCATTAACTCCCTTCACTGTTGGCATGCGCTCCAAACTGTGATACTACCAATAACCTATCTATCTGTCTGTCTATAACCAGACGCCATACTCCCGTAAGGGGTGGCCGTTTGACTTGTCGTTGTACGGGGAGGGGCACTAACTATTCGCCAACCCACTTCTTGACACGTATGGAACACGAGTGGGTTGGTTATATGGTTACCCGTTTTCTGGCTTACAGAAAACCATTGGGCTTTTCACTCAGTGTAAAGCTATCTGAACAGAAAAGAAAAGTAACAGAAAGTGATGAAAGATGGGAGAAATAGGAAGAGAGGAGAGCAGACACAGAAAAAGAATAATAAAGGGGGAGGAGGAAGTAGGCAGCACTGTTCAGGAGTACTACTGATAAAAGTGTTAATGAGTGTTGATAGTATGTCCCTTGGTATGCTTATGAATGTTGGTATCTCATCCTGTCTGTTCGTATCTATGACATAGTCTCTTAACATGCATAAACACAGCTAACACAAAACTGTTACTTTCTCGCCAACACGCACAAACATAGGCAATACAAAACTGTTGCTTTCTTTCTAACAAGCACCAACATAGATAGCTAATGCAAAGGTGTTACTTTTGAGCATGCAGAAATATATACAACGCAAAAACTGTGACCTTCTAACGCACAACTATAGCTAACGCAATAATGTTACTTTTGTCTTAACACTCACAAACATAGCCAAAGCAAAACTTTATTTTCATAGCATGTCTCTCTCTATATACAGTACACGGTTTCCCCATTCGTACATTGCATGTTTGGGGGAGAGTTAATTATTCTAGTTATGACGTTCACAGGCCGGATAGCAAAGATATACAGTATAATTTTATTGATGCAGAATGCGTGGAAAAGCTGCAGGAAAAACAAAGTACTGGAACTGTTTACATAAAGTCCCATGGCTATAAAGTGCATGTAGGAATTTTTGTGCATACGTGTATCGCCATTACTATTGCTAGAAAAACACCTGTCAGTCATACTAGGGTGGCTGTTACTCCTCTCATTTTCGTAACAACTTTAGCATACAGGAATAAAAAATAGAATAACGTCACCGGCCTGAAGGGGATGAAAAGCTAAGGGAAGTTGTTTGTAACCTCTTTAGTACACAAAATACTGTATATTCTAAGCTCAATAAAATCATCAAAAAATAAAAAAGCGCATTAGAAAACAATCCCCTTTCGCGCACGGGACCGCAATTTACGTTTCATGTGGTGTGCCAAAGCACAGGACCTCAAATCGTGTGAAAACGCAAAAAAAAAAGAAAAAAAAAAAAAAAAAAAAAAAAACTAACCAAAAAATAAGTTTTCGGTCGATTTCCGTCAAATTTTGTAGCGTTCTAGCAGCCACGTGTCTCTCCCGAGGTAAGACCTTGGCAACACTGCAATGGCTCGTATGTGCCTGTACGTAGTGATAGAATCTCAGTGCATTCCACTTCCAGCGCTTGGCCAGGCCAGTTGCCACTATGCCAGTCGAACCAGCGATCTCTTCTGCCTCTGCAACCGCCTTTGACCCCTTGAGGGGGGCATCCAGCAGTAGTTCTAGGCCGTCGGGAGCCACGAAGATCACTGGCACCGTGGTTTAGTACAATGTGAAGTCTGGGTATGGATTCTTCAAGCGTCGGGACACCGGTGCTGATGTTTTCGTACACAGACTCGGGATCGTTGCCCCGAACCCACGGCACTTTCGGCGCTCTCTCGGTGAGGGTGAGACGGTGGAGTTTAGTCTCCATCAGTCACCTAAGGGTCCTGAGGCTAGGGGTGTCACTGGGCCGGGAGGTGTTGTTGTGCAGGGCTCTGCTCATGCACGGCGGCGCCCCGCGGCACAGAAGCACCGGCCTTCGGGTCCTGGGTGTTCTGTGGAGATAAACACCATTGTTGCGATGTGTGTTGCGACGGCTCGGGCTTTTTGTGGGGATGACAAGGCGGCTCTGCGCGTTCTCCTCCCTCAAATTTTCGAGGAGAACGGGCTTCCGCGCCTTGCCATCCCTCGGAGCTTTGCTGGCAATGCACTTCCCACCCCACAGCAGCAGCGTCGTCCCCAGCGGCCGCAGTCTCAGCCGCAGCCGCAGTCACGGCCACCTCCACCTCGGCCTCGCATTACACCGCGGAAATGACTGCGACTGGATGGCCCTCTGAACAGGGCAACTGGCTCTTCGTTTACTGACCCGGCACTGACCACGGACATGGATATGGAAATCATTACGACCGTCGCTGAGGTCCACCCGCTGCCGTCAGCAGCTGAGGGGGAACTGGCTGCCACTCCAATTCCGTCTGATCATCGAGACGTTGAGGACCTTTCCCCCCAGGTTCTTCCACCTTCTGCTGAGTGTGTGGGCCTCTCATCAGCTGCTACACCTTCAGCTTCTCCCTCTCTGTCTGACCCTGCCCTTGCTCTTCCACCTGCTGGGCCCCAGTCCACCTTGCCCTCACCACCTACTCCTGCCTGCTCAGCACTCGAATCGGCGACTTCCGAGATCATTGTGGCCGAGATCGAGCGATCTGTTTCGGAGGTGTTGGAGAAATTTATTGAGAAGAAGATGGGCTGTCCATCCAGCCTTCGTGACTCGGGAGACTTGGCTCTATACGAAGACCTCGATCATGACTCAGAATATACTGATATTTCTGATTCTGACGATCAGCCTTAAGTCTCCCCTGCTTTCCTGTGATCTTCACTTCTCTTCTGGGGTTTGGCGCCGTCTGCCCCTTACCTGTCTGTCGTCTGCGCTGCTCCTGTCTTCCGTCTCTCTTCCCCCCCCCCTTTTTTTCCCCGCTGTTTGTGTTTTTTTTTCTGCAACTTCTCTGGTGGGCTCTATGTTTGCCCGTGTCCCCACAAGTTGGGGCAAATATTCACAAACAACAAACAAACAATCCACTAGCAGCCAGACAATGGGGTCATGCTGTGTTGAGTTGTCCCTTTAAATCCGCCATTTTCCCCCTTCCACCCAAGGCTGAAGCCGTTATTGAAATATTGTTATTGTACAGTGTTTTTGACTATACTGTGAAGTGCATCAGTTGCTAAGGGAGTAGGCGCTCTCGTACGCCATACAGTAAGGAAGGGAATAACAGAGGAGGCTGGGATGGAATCATGTGATAGTGTTTTATATTGCATATGGTTCAGTGTGAAATGTACGTATAAAATAGTGCAGCGAGTGTTCACCGAGAAATATTGCGTGCACTGACTGACAGCGGAAAGTTACGTAATGATCAGAGACAAGAAAATACTCCACGCAGCGACACATATATGACATTATGTACGTATGTCGTGCAGCGAATGTTCGTGAAGAAATCTATTGTGTGCATCGCATGTGTTAGGCAAACATGGTGCAAGGAACAGAGAATTCGCCACACACACACACACACATACACACACACACGCATACACACACACACACACACACTCACTCACTCACGCACCCACACACACACACACAAGCTCACACACTACCTAACTCATCTTCAGTTCCTTCAAGTTCCTGTCAGCAGCTGAACACCTCTGGAGCAAGTGAGTTATCCATATTTTGTTGATTTGGATATTGTAGCATGTAGGAGGAGGCTGTAGCACGGGCCGAGCAGGGTAGTACTCCCGAGGGGAATGGAATGCTGGTGATAGGGAGAGCTGGAGCTCCTTTCACTAGCTACCTAACCATCCCCCTTTGCTGACCTTTTCTGTGTGACAGTAACATGGAGAGTAGACCAGCATACTCCCAAATATTTCCCGTAACTATCATATGCACTACACCACATGCGCTTTACATATCACACAATGTATCCCACTACGTTACAGGGATTGACGCCAGCAAGGGCATGCGGCCAGAAAACTTTGCCCCCGCTACCTAGTGGCGGACTTTGGGGGGAGGCTTGACTGGGGTTCCGCCGGCATAGATCATGGGTCCGGGGCGAGATGGGGCTCGAACCTGTGCTAGAGGGTACAGGGCATTGCGGTTCCCAGGCTGCCGCTTCCGCTCAATAGAGAGGGGCCCGAACCTGGGAGTAGCGCCCCAGGAGGCTGCCCTATCAGTGGGTGTATAATGGCGGGGCAGTTGCAGTGCCAAGGCGCGCTTGGAGGGTGTCCCTGCAGCTGTCTTGGCAGGGTGCCCCGAGGCCACTACCACAGCCACTGGTAAGCTGGTGGGCTAGGGGTCCCAGATCCATTGCCTGGACCTAGGACTGTGCAATGGGTTGGGCCTTTGGAATGTTTACCCCCCTTTATCTTACTGACTATGACCAAGTACAAATATAGGCATCAAAGCAAGCCTGAGGACAGCAAATCACCCAGGGGGTTTAGGGTGGGTTCGTGGAATGTGGGAAGTTTGAGGGGAAGAGCGGGGGAAGTTGTTGAGGCATTTAGTAGGAGGTGGGTGGATGTGGCTTGTTTGCAGGAAGTCCGGTACAGGGGTGGATCAACCAGAAAGATTGCTGGGAAGGATTGCTACTATAAGCTGTTTTGGCAGGGGGGAACTGACGGATATGGGGGTGTGGGTGTGTTGGTTGCGGAGAAATGGGTGGAGTATGTTATGAATGTTATGAGAGTAAGTGATAGGATATTAGTAGTGAAAATTTTGATCGGACGGGTGATGATTTCAGTTATATCAGCATATGCTCCACAGGTAGGATTGGATGACGCAGAGAAGGATAGATTTTGGGATGATTTAATACGTGTAGTATGTGGTATGGGTGATGATGAGGTAGTGGTTCTGGGAGGGGATTTAAATGGTCATGTGGGTGAAGCAGCTCAAGGTTATGAAAGAGTCCATGGAGGATGTGCATATGGTGTGAGGAATGCGGAAGGGGAAAGAATACTCGAGTTTGGGGAGGCTATGGACATGATTGTGTGCAACACACATTTTAGAAAAAGGGTGAGTAGATTGATTACGTACGAGTCCGGGGGAAATAGTAGTCAGATAGATTATTTTCTGGTCAGGAGGGTTGATAGGAGATTAGTGAGGGATGTTAAAGTTGTAGGAAGCGCGGAGTGTGTGCAGCAGCACAAACTGTTGATTTGTGACAAGGTGCTTAAGGAACGAATGATGAGAAGGAGGACATATGTACCTAGGAGGAAAATATGGAAGCTGGGAAACCAATCAGTAAGGGATGCCTTCTATAGTGAGATGAGGAGAGTGGTGGCTGAACAGGAAGCCGTAGATAGAGACGTTAATGAACAGTATAGAGCCCTTAAGAACAACCTCTTGAGAGTTACCGATGCAATATGTGGTTGGACAAGAGGCCCACCAAGACATAAAGTAAATTGGTGGTGGGATGAGGGTGTAGAAGCTGCACTTAAGGAGAAAAGAAGGCTTTTTCGGGAATGGAAGAAGGGTGGTAACAGGGAGGAGTACTTGGCTGCCAAGCGCAGGGCTAGAAGAGAGGTATACAGGGCGAAGTCTGAGTCACAGAGACTTTTACTTGATAATCTAAATCATGAAGGAAGGAAAAATATGGTTTTTAGGGTGGCAAATCAGATGAAGAGAGATAATCGGGACATTGTAGGCGAGCAGTGTGTGAAGAATGATGAAGGAAGGGTAGTGGTTAACAGTGAGGATATTAAAGATGCATGGAGAGAGCATTATAGCCGGTTGTTGAATGAGGAGTTTGATTGGGATAGGGAAGGTTTGGAGCCAGCTGATCCAGTGTTTGGGCCTTGGCCTTTGATTGACGCTGCTACTGTGAGTGAGGCAATAGGCAGGATGCGGGTGGGGAAGGCGGCAGGTGTGTCTGGGTTGACTGCTGAAATGTTGAAGGCCTCAGGAGATATTGGGGTGAGGTTAGTCACTGACCTGATAAATATGATTATATATGAGTGTGTGGTCCCAGATGATTGGCTGAAGAGTGTAATTGTAAATGTGTACAAAGGGAAGGGTGATGCCCTGGAAAGGGGAAATTACAGAGGTATAAAGCTCTTAGATCAGATAATGAAAGTAATGGAGAGAGTTCTAGAAGGTATGATTAGAGAAAGAGTGAATATCAATGAGATGCAGTTTGGGTTTATGCCAGGCAGGGGGACCACTGATGCCATATTCATTGTTCGACAGCTTCAGGAAAAATATATTGGAAAGAAAAGGGAATTGTATTTTGTTTTTGTTGATTTGGAAAAGGCCTTTGACAGAGTCCCTAGAGAGGTGGTGAAGTGGGCAATGAGAAAGCTAGGGTTGGAAGAGTGGCTGGTTAGGGTGGTTATGGCCATGTACGTGGGTGCTCACACTCAGGTAAGGGTGAATGGAGCTTTGAGTGATGAGTTTCCCGTGAATGTTGGTGTGCATCAGGGGTCAGTTTTGAGTCCCTTGTTGTTTATCATGGTGCTTGAAGCCCTCTCACGTGACTTCAGAGAGGGACTCCCATGGGAGATGTTGTATGCTGAGAATGAAGGGGAGGCTGAGGAAAGATTTAAGAAGTGGAGAGATGGTATGGGGTACAAGGGCTTAAGGGTAAATGCAGATAAAACAAAAGTGATGATATCTAGGGTTGGTGGCGGTACAATCAGAGGAGAGGGAGAGTGGCCATGTGCAGTTTGCCACATGGGTGTGGGAAGTAATTCCATTTTGTGTAGTGTTTGTGATAAATGGGTGCACAAGAGATGTAGTGGTATTAGAGGTAGACTGCGAGATGATGCTGATTTCATGTGTGCGGCGTATCGGGGAGAGCAGGTGGAGATTGTTAGGCGTGAGAGGGTTGAACTTGCAGGTGAGTCTCTTGAGTGTGTGGAGGAGTTTTGTTATTTGGGAGACATGTTATGTGCCGGAGGTGGGGCTGGAGTTAGCTCGGTTGCTAGAGTGAGAAGTGGTTGGAAGAAGTTCAGGGAGCTGTTGCCTCTCCTGACATTGAGAGGACTCTCCTTACGTGCTAAGGGGTCTTTGTATGCAGCATGTGTTAGGAGTGTGATGCTGTATGGTAGTGAGACCTGGGCAGTAAAGGAAGAGGATATTCGCAGGTTTAAACGTACAGAAATGACAATGATTAGGTGGATGTGCAGTGCGTCCCTGCGTGCAAGGCCTGGGAGGGCTGGGTTTGCGATAGAAGAGTTGAGAGGTAGGATGGGACTGGAGTGTATTGGTGTTGTGATGAGGAGAGGTAGGCTGAGGTGGTTTGGACATGTGGAGAGGATGGGGGATGATAATTGGGTACAGAGGGTGAGAAGTGTTAATATTGGGGGAGGAGCTGGGAGGGGTAGACCGAGAAAGACATGGGACGAGGTCATTAAATGTGATTAAGGGTTAAGGGACTGAACAGGGAGGCTGCCAGAGATCGAGCAGCGTGGAGAGCCGCCATTAGGTGACCAAGGCCGACACATGCAAGCATGTTGGAGCCTTCAAAAACGAAAACGAAATAAGTATTGTTTTTTACATACAGTATACACATATGAGATGGAAGAAAGCTCAGCTTCAGTATCAGTACCTATCAAAAAGACTAGTGGTCATGTCGAGTTACCGAGAGCACTGTCAAAGAGCTGATGATATTTCACGTGTATAATTTGAGTAAAAAATAATAATAATAATAAAACCTAACAAGTGAAAATATGTAAGTATTCGTGAGGCGGGAAATTGAGCGTTTTTATCTCGCTTACGGGCGAGGAAGAGTGTTCTATCTTTGTCGTCCATTTACTCCAAAATTATTGAACGTATCGTTTTCCTGTAAGAACCATGATAAAGATCAGTGAATTCTATGTATGTACAGGACATAACTATGTAATTTCTCTAATGAAAAGTTGTGGTTACGTAGGCGGTTATTGTGCGCGCATGACGAAAGTGCACCGCGGCCGCGAGTACCCTGTAGTTTTTTTGCGATTTACTCGGAAACCATGAGGTGTGTCAAAGCAAAAAGATATCAGGAGAAAGCTTATGAAATTCTACATAAGATTTTGTAATAAAAACATAAGGTGTCCGGGAAAACTACTGCAGTATACCTCCCTGAACAAAAATCAATTTTTTTTCACAGAAATGGCTTTTAGTTTTTGGCTATTTTTTCGAAAACTGCAAATTGCATCACAACCGGACATACCTCATTAGAAAGCCAATGAAATTCTCTATCAAAACTTGTAATAAAAACATTTTTCTGTATGATGGAAAACACTCGAATGACGATGTTGGGACGTGAGATCAACGTTCCGAAATGTTTATTCACGGCCGCCTAATGTACTTTTATTCGTATTTTTCTGGTTTTCCTTTTGGCTTATCAGCTAGAACAAACATCGGCGAATAAGATGATGTGAGTTTCAGGGCAATATTTAGAAGTTTGGGTGGCGAAAATAAAACAAGAATAAGTGCAATTTGCGTCGCGCGGGCGGCCCGGTGGCGGGCGCGGGCATGTAAAATCGTGAGCCGCGAAACTTAATAAAACATAAGGTGCGCGAAAGGGTTAATAAGGAAAGGGTATTTGTTTTGGTGTTAAGAGTCGTGTTGAAGCCCTACAGGAGGCTCCGGAGCGCATTTTATTTTGATTATTACATCCTAAAAATCTTCTCTGTCCCTTTTATGTAGTTTTTAAATTGATATGCATGTGGTATAAGAAAAAAAAATCCTATAATTGCTGATCACCTACATTCAGCATCTTACATCTACAATGGGATCTTGACTTATGTTCGTGCACTCCATTCACTGCAGTTCAGCAATCTTCTTATGCGCCACAAATTTCTGCTGTGATCATACTTGTCGATGGGATTTTATGAGACGTCCGTGGGTGATGTGAGAGATCAGTGAAAACTTTAAAAAAAAAATCGTACTCCCAGCTCTGGAATCGACTTTTCATCCCTGCAGTCAGCAATGTTTACACGAACTTGGAACGCAGTGAAAAAGAAATAGAATTGTATTAACTAAAGCTCTTGAAGTGTTTGCAATGGTTGACTGGGTAGCATGTGGGTGTGTGGGTGTGTGTGTGTGTGTGTGTGTGTGGGTGTGGGTGTGAGTGTGTGTGTAGCAAGTAACAGTGTGTACATTAACCCAACTACTCCACCCACTGTTCTTCCCAAGCAACCCTCCTCCATGCACTCTGTGTGTACACCCCTTAACTTCGGCTTCACTACACATTATTTGGTCTCCTCTCTCTCTCTCTCTCTCTCTCTCTCTCTCTCTCTCTCTCTCTCTCTCCACAACAATAAGAATTACCATGACACCGTACCCTTTCAGCCCGAGGACGCCTTTTATATATTGCTCTTGTTCCCTCCACATTATTTTTTATTCATGTTTAGCGAAGGCATTTTTTGGTTAATTTTCATGTCACCCTGTCATCTGCCATCAGTCTGCCCTTCCTCCCGCTCACATTATCCTGATTCAGATGCCTCTACATTCCATCCCTTCACCTCATCCTCAGTCGCTTCCTCCTCGTCACTCACATTCTCCATGCTCTCCACACAGACCAATTCACACACGCTCTCTCGCCAACTCACACCCCTCCCCTCTCTCATATACCTCTCCACCCTATCCTTACATCTCCTCAACCACCCCCTTCTCCTCCCCATTCACCTCACTTACATAATTTCTCCTAGTCAATCACCCATTCTAAATTCTCTCCACACAGTCAAACTAACACACACACACACACACACACACACACACACACACACACACACACACACACACACACACATTCATATACCTCTTGACCTCATCCCTTACCTCATCCTCGTTCTCCCCCTTCTTCTTCCCCTCCACCTCACATACTCTCCTAGTCAGTCTCTCATGCACCGTTCTCTCCACACAGTCAAACCAACACGGCCACTCTCAGCACTCCAGCACACCCCCATCAGCACCACAATGCTCCTTCCCAAGCGACACACACAACAGCGCTACTCTTTCATCCACCTTCATATCCTTCTTTCTCCAACAAGCTGCACTTTCTCCAGCTCACACACATCCTCTCTCATACACCTCTCCATGCCTTCACTTCATCCTCGGTCTCCTCCTCCTCCTTTTCCACCTCTTCCTCTGTCTTCCCCTTCTCCTTTCCCCTCCACCTCACACAGCTACTCTCCTAGTCAGTCTCTTATGTTCCGTTCTCGCCTAATATTTTTCAGCAAATCCACGGCAACTCCACAACACAAGAATACACTTTTTTTTTTTTTAATTGTCACCAGGTTAGTAATGCACGTTAATTTTTTAATCTTTATTTTGTTTATCAATTTACTTATTTCTACCGTCAACAGGTATCGCTTGTAGTGAAATGATCCTTCCTTCAGTCCAATAACTTTTTAATTCTTGCAGTCTCTAAACAATTTTAATCAGTCTGACAAAAATCCATAACATTTTTCAGTTCAGTTAATGGCCAAATGTAGTCAGACTGGAGGATGAATTTGACTAGTAACCATGGAGACTCATTCCCACCACTCAACTATGACAACAAATTTCACGCAAGCATGACTACATACTCAACTTGCATGATTGGTCTACGTCCCTCTGATTAAATAATAATAATAATAATAATAATAACAATTATAAATGAATAACAGCCTTCAATAACCTTTTTTTTTTTTCCAGCCAGGCATTGTTTTTAAAGTTATTAAAGTCATCTGGAAGTAGCAAGTATAATATGTCTATGATCCAGCTTTTGCCTTTGCCCACTTAGGAGCGGAATGGCATGACGCACAAGCCCAGGGAGACCAGCCACGTGGTCCCCTGAGTGGCATTATGTGAGCAATAAAATCATCTGAAAGTACCAAGCATATTCTGTCTGTCTGTGATCAAGCTTTTCTTCCCCACATTCAGGAGCGTTATGAGCACAGGGAGACCAGCCACGTTCGCCCTCGAGTAGCATTATGTGAGCAATAAACCAAAATCGACCCTCAGATATCAGTCCTTACAGGCCCTATCCGGTTGGAGCGATGTAATCCACTAAACCAAAAAGCGTCATTTGGTTATATGGTTACCGTCGAAAGTAGTAACTGGTTTCCTGAGTTACAATAAACTATTTAGCTTGCCACTCATTATGGAGTCACTTGAAAGTAACACTACGTCGAGTGAGTGGATGGAGGGCGCCCACACCTACCACAAGACTTACTTATTGAAATACGTCACCAGCTTTAGAGGCTTATGGAACACTGGATGGGTTTGTATAACTATCGCACTCTCTCTCTCTCTCTCTCTCTCTCTCTCCACAAATTTTCAGATATAAAAGAAAAGCTAAAAAAAAAAAAACTAACGCAGATTTTCACACGTTTCAGATTTTCCAAGATTCTCCTTTTTATTTTTTGGTAAATTTGCAAACGCTCCTTTTTTATTATTTTACCCCTAACAATCGTCAAAGATGTTTCGTAGGACTTATTATAGAAGTTCATAGATATTACGAGCCCGTCACTCAAACACAAATATTATGACAAGCCAGAAGAGGACGTTGAAGAAGACGACGATGGTGGGGTAGACATAGCTTCTGCTGACGAACATCACCCAGGGGGCAGTGATTCTGAGGAAGGGGTATGAGAGTTAGAGTGATGATGATGATGATGGTAGTGGTGGTTAGTCAGTGTGATGATGATGAAAGTGGTGGTGGTGGTGGTGGTGGATTGAGTATTAGTTGTGGCGGTAGTGATGTTGATGTTGATGATGACAAGCTCTTCTTGAGGTTGATTTGTGAATTAAATCTGATAAAATTGATGTTCTTAGAGAGAGAGAGAGAGAAAGAAAGAAAGAGAGAGAGAGAGTGACTACTAAGGTTAATGTGAAGAAAGAGTAGACAGGATTAGGATGATGATGATGATGATGATGATGATGATGATGATGAGTACCCTAATTTTAACAAAAGTAGGAGGCTGATCCCTTGCAGGCATCACATGTCCCCTGGTATTGGACACCAACACCCGCCATATCTGGTGTGATCCATCCTTCATCCAACCCAGTGTGGCCCCAGCTGGGTCATACGGCTGGGGGACAGGCCACTCAGTCCACATATTTCAGGCAAGAGTGACCTTTTGCTGCCCCTTGGCGATATTACCTGAGCACTTAACCTTAATTACTCCTCGAAATTACACCTTAATGGGCCATATTCGATTGGAGCGCCTCAACACACTAGACCACAAGGTGATCCGCTAGGAGCATCACTCAGATCTGGGGTTGCAGGGTGGTACATTCATAGCTCTAACTGAAACGGTTTAAGACTAAGGCTTGTATTCTCGTCGAGTAAGGAGGCTCCCTAACACTTTCTCCTTGCCGATTTGTTTTTGGACACGGCTGGTTTATAACCTTTTGTATGTTATTCATGCAGAGTATAGCGACGCTAGAAGGATTTATATAAACCGGTCTAGGATAATGTGTAATAAGCAATATAAATCGCTCAGGAAATGGCGTTAGGGAGCTTCCTTAAGTGACGGGAATACGGGACCAAGAGTGAATATGTAGAAATTTAATGAAAGTAGCTGGTGATGGTGCATAGTTAGTTCTTGCAGGTATGGCTTGTGGGTAGAGTGATCTTGTATGGGATTAGCGATGGTGGTGATGCATAATATGTTTTGGTAAGTATGGCTTGTGGGTTTGTGTGAACGTGCTTGGGCTTGACGATGGTAGCCTGTGGTGATGTATGCTTATTTTTAGTCGGGTTGGTGGGTTAGAGTGAAGGTGCCTGGGTTTAACGACGGTAATTGATGCTGATACATACTTCGTTCTCGCAGGGGTCTCTTGTAGGTTAGAGTGATTATTATACATGGGTTTTACGGTGGTAGGTGGGGGGGGTCCGGGCTCCAGGTGTTCTACGCTGATGTGCAGGACGATGATGCTGAGGATGAGGAAGATGCAGAAGAAGAACCACATATCCAGCATCTTTATGTAGGCGGTGTCGGGGAGGCCTGAAGACACCTGGTTGAACAGTGTGTACATCACCAGCATCGTTGTTAGCGTCATCACAGACCGAACCTGCAGTGGGGGTGGAACGGGACAAAGATCACATGCAGTGGGGGTGGAACGGGACAAAGATCACCAATTTCTTTACTTAATTCAAAATGGAGGGTCGATTTGTCTAGAAACCAGGGAGGCTCAATCGTTCCTCACATCTAAAGCTCATTGATTTTCTCACAACCATGATTTTCGCCCGTTTTCTGATCTGGTAAGGAGACTCCCTAGCAACTCTCCCTTAGCGATTTATGTATGGATGTGGATGGTCAATATCCTTTTGTATGCTATTTATGCAGAGTAAGGCGGTATTAACAGCATTTATGTAACAGAGGAGGAGACCAAGGTGTATTAAACAGTATAAATCGCTTAGGAAGAGGTATTAGGGAGCTTCCTTAGTCGACGAGAATAAGGGAATTAGTGTTCAAGCTGCGGGAGTGAGCCAGTTCCGTCAGGTGAAAACACAAACCGATTATTTAGACTGTCCAGCTGCAGATATCAGTACAGGAGTGGCATCCAGGAATATTGTATTTCTTGGTGTCAACTTTAAAAATCATTTCCACAGTCCCAGTGCTCCTCCTACGTGCCACACACCTTCATATGTCACCACTCGGGCACCAATACTCACCGTCCATAGTGAATACGTGCTAGAACAGTCTCATTCAGGACTGTTGTGAGGGTGTTGTAGGAATGTTTTATGTCAGTGAGTCGTGTGCATGATCAGTAAAGTCTGTTACAGGGCAGCTCAACCCACCAGATTATTCCCTCTTCTAGACTGAGATTAGATTAGCGTTTTTATTTTTGTTTTCTAAGTTGCTTCCTTATTCTTGAAAAGAGTTTGTTTTGATAAGCACTTCGCCACCACATTTGCAGCGAACAGTTCCTGGATTTCACGGTTCAGCTTGTACTACCTGCATCAGTTGAGCTCGTCACCTCCCATGCTGCTCTCACCATGGTCTTTTCTATCTCTTGCCAGACGCTTTAGTCCCGTAAGGAGTGGCTACAAACAAATCACCTCCATGTCGCCCTGTCCCCCGCCCCAGCTCACACCCACCTCTCTCATAAACCTCTCCACACCATCCCTCCATCTCATCCTTGGCCTCCCTCTCTCTCACCTCCCTTCGACCTCACTCACATACACTCTCCTCGTCAGTCTCTCGCTATCCATCCGTGGTCTTTTGGGGGAGGCGGTGGCAGAATCGGTAGAGAGACTGCCTGCAGTCTTAATGGACCAGGTTCGAATCCCGGCTGGGCAGGGAACAATTTAAGGATTTGAATTTCATAAAAAGCAGACTTTTCTGATCTACCAGATGACCTGCCGACATGTCATAAAAGTACCCCCGCTAATAGCAGTACACCCCCTAGAATGTATTCAATATGGATGGTGGGTATTAGCGCCGAAGTGGTGACATGTGGAGATGTTGGAGGACTACTGGGCCCCAAGGAGGGCTACTGAAGCTTGAGAATAGGCACTGAAGCCTTTGCCCAGGGTCTGACACGTAAAAAAAAAAAATCTTGAATCCACCAGTAGCCTACATTAATGACTCTTTTAGATGATCCATTGCGACAAGTGGGAATGCTGGGTGGGAGAAAGACACGGGTTAGGGCTTGAATTCTCTATTTTCTCTAGTTTTGGGGGCTACATAGAAAATGGGCTCCGTGTAGCCTGAAACGTCACAGAAAATGAAGAATTGAAGCTTTTACCTGTGTCTCCCACGCAACATTTCCACTGATAACTTTCCTTGGCTGTAGATCGGTGTCATATGTGTCGTTGCTGCTGATTCATTATTTACAGTAACATTCCTCTTAGAAGTGTTTATCCGGGAAGAACATAAGGTTAGGGTAAGATTTTGACGCTTCTCTGTCCTTCTTTAAAAAAATAAATAAATAAATAAAAAAAATAGGCAAGACAAAAAGGCTCGTATTCTCATCGGTTAAGAAAGCTCCCTAATACCTTTTCCTAAGCGATTTATTTTTATTATCACACCATATTGTCCTCTTCTGTGTTATATAAATTCTTCTAATCTCGCCTCAACTTACATACATAATAAGCAAAATGATATTAACCAGCCATGTCTGAAAATAAATCGCTAAGAAAGAGGTGCTACGGAATTTCCTTAACTGGCATGAATACGGGCCAATGTGGTGATTTTCCATTTGCTTGTGAATCCCATACCCGCGTATTAAATTCACAAACTGACTTACGATCAATTTCCTCTCGTAACTAACTCATTTTACCTAAAGCCCAAGGAAATACGGAACCTTTACCGCGAACATAAGGAACAGAAGGGCAATTATTGAAGCTCCCTAACAATTCTTCTTTGACGATTTATTTTTGGATAGGGCTTGATAACACCTTTTCAAGCGTTCTTCAATGATTTAGGTAACACAGAAGAGAATGGCAACGTGTAATAAGCAAAACAGAGTCGCTTAGGAAAAGGTGTTAGGGAGCTTCCTTAACCAACCAGAATACGGATAAAGATCTAGAATTTTCCACAAACGACCTCACTGTATTTTTTTAAGTTAATGTAGGCTAAGATTTTAACCCCGAGAGAAAGGTAAGTCCCAGATTAGTAGTAGTAGTAGTAGTAGTAGTAGTAGTAGTAGTAGTGATGGTGGTGGTGGTAGTAGTAGTAGTAATAGTAGTAGTAGTAGTATTTATTATCAAGAAAAGTACGCTGAAGATAGAACGTGCCTGACATGACAAATTCTGTGTTGCTTCTGAATGAACTCTGTCGTGTGGGATGGATGTCGGCCAAATTAAATAACAACAGACGTTCTATTTATTAAGATTCATTAAATTTTAGGGGCTAGCCTTTTCTGATGACATTATCGTTTTAACCCATCACCCAAGGAAGACCAACTTCGTATTTTTTAGGTCAATCTCATATAATTTTGCAGTGGTTAGGAGAAAACTAGAATGCTAACGATGTGTAAAATGCCACGATTAACGAAAGAACTGAGAAGTTTGTTTTATACTTCATCTTGGAACGGACGATTTTACTCATCTTGTAAATCTCACGACACTCAAAGGGTTTAGCACTCAGCCGAAAGTAGCGTACCAACCTGAAATGCAGCCAGCTTGACGTAGAGTGTGGTGTAGCCGATAAGGACGAGGAGGAAGGTGGGGATGAAGATGGTCAGCACCAGCAGACTGTACCGCCGCTCCAGCTGAAACCCAACCTGGAAGAAGATAAGGGTACAAATTCCCGTGTGTTCTTGCCGGCGTCCCACAATACTATTAATTTTGGGAGGACCTCTACTTGTGCAGATAGAAGGGCTGATAAGTTTTTCTCCCCTTCATTATCTCATTTACTCTAACTTAACCCAACTTTAATACCCTTACCCATAAATAAACCCAATAGCCTAACTTAACAATGTTTAACTTCACTTTACCGGCTAGCTTAAGCACGCCTAACTTAACCTAGACCCTCCTCCACAAGAAAATAATCCAAACTCGACTACATTTCGGATATACGCCGGCCAGGAATAGAACGCAAGGCCGCTGTGTTAAGGGGTGAGTACTAAACCTTACCTTTAAAACGGAGTAATGAGTTCTCTCCATCACAACCACCTCCTCATTCTTGATTTTGAACTTGGGTAGGTCTCTCATGCCTCGGTACACCACTGAAGCATTCTGTACACACAAGCGTTAATTCAGTACCTGACGATATATACCGAAATGATTTAATGGAGTTTATTTATGGCATTTATTCGTCATTCTGTTATCCAATCATCTGTTTACTGCTTTCAAGAGGGGCGTGGAAACCTAGGACTAGGCTGCTCAGACCTTCCTTTATTCCCCGAACTGCCTCTCTTTGGAAATCGCCTCCTCAGAATAGTTAGTTCCCCCCCGGACTTCAACGTACAGCTGTTTACGTCCAACTATTACCCTTTTTTTTATGAATGGAGGACGCCTTGTAATCTGGTGTAAGGAAGATTTTTTTCCCGTTCCCCTGTTCTTCTTCTGCTAAAAAAAAAAAAAAATCAAGGCTAGAATGACCTGCCACTCTTCCCTGAGCGTCATAATTGTAAGCACTTAACACCAGCCAGTCCTCAGTGTTAGACTAAAGCGTTACGTCTGGCCGGATCGTCTAAACCAACTGGACCATCAGGCGTCTGTTTGTTGATTTTTTATTTACAGTACGACCCAGCGTAGTCCACGTGGCTTCCTTAGGTACGGAAAATTGTTTGTTTCTTTGGATTGATAGTAGTAGTAGTAGTAACGGCAGTAGTAGTAGCAGTATAATCTATCTACCTATTGCCAGACGCCTTAATCCCGTAAGGGGTGACCACAAACAAATCCCCTTCACGTCGCCCTGTCCCCCGCCATCTCACTGCCCTGCTCCCAGCACACATCCCCCTCGCTCATATACCTCTCCACTCCATCCCTCCATCTCATCCTTGGCCTCCCCCTCCCTCTCCCCCCTTCCACCTCACTCACATACACTCTCCTCGTCAGTCTCTCACTCTCCATCCTCTCCACATGGCCAAACCACCTCAATAATGATAATCACCATCATCATCATCAAAATACCGCTAAGTGACCTGGAATTCCACAATCTCGGTGTCAGCAGATGAGAGTCGTATTAAGATGGTGCAGTTCTGGGTGTCAAAGGGGTAGTTGAAAAGGCGGAAGTTGCACGAGAAGCTGGCTGAGTACTGCTGACGACGGACCAGCTGTGCGTTGAGTGGCGAGTGGACGGAGTCTGTAGGGAGGTGAATTGATGAGCATAGACTGGTTATTTGTGTAGTTATTTATTTATTTGTGTATCGACTCCACTGACTGTCTGTTTGAAGATTTTAATACAGTTTCTGCCTGTTTATATCATAGAATTAAAGCAGACGAAATCTCTCTCTCTCTCTCTCTCTCTCTCTCTCTTT
>JAGKTI010009507.1:0-25865 GCA_018397915.1 Birgus latro | reverse complement strand
TATCAGTAGACACTTTGACGCCACCCCAGGTCTCAGGCACAGAGGCTAAGTCACTGGTCAGCTGGACTTTGGTTTGGACAAGAATGCAAAAGGAGGGTCAGGGAACACAGATAATGATCAGCAAAGGCATTAATGTTACAGCACAGGTTATTTCCTAAAAGAACCGAAGTACTAAACACTTATCCCTCTGCTTACAATCTCCACTCACTGTCATTTTTCATACATGTAGGAGGATTAAATTAAATGTTCCCTCCTCCACTTTTCCTTTCCTGTTAGTTATCATAATCTGTGTGAAAATAAATACACTTTTCCCTGTCAATATTTTTTTCATCACAACATGGGAAACTTAAATCTACCACACATAGCACGCAACATTAAAGCTTTCAGCCATTTCATAAATATGTACAAAAACCTGGAAGATCCTTAAACATGGAAGTTACTTTCCTCCACAATGATAATTTGTGCACTGTGAAATACTTATGTACAGGTATATGACGTATAATAATGCACATATGAAATCTAAATACAATATAAATTGTCTCAAAATTACATATGTTATATATCGCAAAACAGCACAAACACCAGGCAGGACGACTTCACCAGAAAAATATATTTATATTTATATATATTGTATATGGTATAAATAAAAAGGAAACACTTGAGCTACCTTACAAGTCATACAAGAAAAGAAAAAATTCACATAATAGGATCAAGACAGTGAGCCCTCTAATATCATCTGGAACCCACTGTCCTCTCACACAGATGCCAAACAATGTACAGAGTAGGAACCAATGCCATGCTCTATACGCGAGAAAGATTGGACAGGGAGGAGCAGCTCTCTTACAACTATAGTGTACCAGAAAATTCTCAAAATGAGTCCATTTTTGCCTTTTTAAAAATTTCATCAAGCTAGACTCATGATATGACTACAGAAAGTCCCATGGGTGGACGAACAATGGCAACACCCAACTCTGGATTCTACAAAATTGGCAAGAAACAAACTACTGTATGCAAAAGGCAGGTGCATTCAAAACAAACATGAAAATGTAATGTGGTAAAAAACAAAAAATATGGCTATGGTGCCACTGTCTACACACTATTCATCACCAAACTGTGGATCTGTTACTATCAGTATAGTGCTATCATGTATTACTGAAACTACTGGATATTTCAGCTTTTCTGTAGTTCAGCTGGCAGAGAGGCTTGTGCAACATCTGACTTGGTAGGTGCAATATGATCAAGCATTGAATCAGAGTGATGTGTACCATGATCCTTTTTCCCCTGTGTGCTGCATTCCACATTCAAACTTTCCACAGTTTATTTTTTTACTCTAAACATATGAGGCAACTTCACACACAACACACATGCCTGAATGTGAACAGTCAGGCTTGACTAGATCCCCTCAAATATACCCATTGTCTCTGAAAAGTTTAGTTGAGGGGGAAGTTCAATTTATTTTTATTCTTTTGTAGTTTTTCAGTCAGTATTGAACTGAAAATTTATGACATCTCTCCATTTCTAGTTTTCTTCAGAACTTATCCATGACTCAACAGGGTTTTCATCATCGACTATCTGTATGTTAAACTCTGACTCTTATTCATCACATTAACATCTTATTCTCTGGTAAAGTGTGATACTATTACACATGTTAAATGTCTCCACAGAGAAACGTCAACTTCATCCACTGTGAAATAATATTAGCACATAATACTTGCATCTAACCAATATATTCTTTATACACTATCCTCATCACAAGGAAGTAAGTCTACGTATCATTTAACTCAATCATTGCCTTTAGATAGTTGATTCAAGAGGATTCTCCAGATTCTCAAGGGAGGTGGAGTCAGATTCCTGCTGTGGGCTGGAGTAGTTTGCCGCTTCCTGTAGTCTCATCAACATACTCAGCTGTAAAAGGGTCATGACAAATTAGTAATAATAGCAGTAATACTTACAACCCCAGGCTCATCTGAACGTAAACCTGGTGGACTCCAGTCTGAAGTTGCCCTCTTCCTGAAGTCCACCATCCTTGTACTGGGGTCCACATGAAGGCATCCTTCTCCAGTACCAGGACAAACTGGAACCTGATTAAAAACTGAAGAAGCAAACCTCATCTAATAATTGAAAGTGAATACTGATGTCACCAGCTGACAGTACACAGTAGTATCCCCTTGTATGTTACCGATGCAAAATATGCCAAAATGCATATTCAAGCTCCTGTAACTAGTTATTAGCTGAACACAATCATCATCATCATCATCACCAACATCATCTTACCAGTGGATCATTCTCGCCCTGTGTGTCTGATTTGAAGTTGTCCTGTGCTGGTGATGGTGGTGCAGGTGGCAGGGTGTCGTATCCAACATCCTCTGGCCGCAGTGACAACAGAGCCTGGGGTCCCGCATGGTTGCCACCACCAGTACCCCAGGGGTAGGTCTCACGGATCCATGTGCTTGGGTCCTGAAAAAGTTCAGGGATGAGTTAGTACAAAGGAAGAATACACTCACAATAATCTTCCAGAAGGGTTTATTTTTAATCTTGTTATCTCCAGATTCTTTTTCTGTCTGCCCTCCTCTCTTCTTACTTCTTCCATCATTCCTGTCACTTTTTTGTACTCTTCTTTCCTTTTCATATGGCTTTACTTTGAGTGACAAGTCAAATGTTTTCTTATAAGCCAGGAAACCATTTACAACACTGAGTGGTAGCCATATAACCAACCCATACAGGTTCTCTACTTGTCAACAAGTGGATTGGTGGAGGGTTAGTGCCCCTCCCCATACAACAACTAACTCAATGACAAATGGCCACCCCTTAAGGGATTATGGTGTCTGGCTACAGATAGATAGACTCCCAGATGATATTATATAGTATAAGAGAACTCTCACAGTGTACATTTAAACAAACCTCCCAAGTTGCTCTCTTGCCATAGATCTGCAGCCCCTCCCTAACAGCTTCCACAAGGTACGGCACCAGGGAATAGTTCCACAGGTCAATAAACCACACCTGTGACCCCTCCAGTGATCCTGGGCACGACAGGAACAGCCGTGGCCCTGCAAGGTTGATGCTCAGTTATATCTTTACTCAAGTTTCACAGTCAGCGCAAGCTCCCATAGACAGTTGCAATTGTGGTATAATCTTTTTTTTTTTTTTTTTTATATACAGTAAATCCAACTAAACTTCAACAATGAACCTCTGCCAAAGATAGATCAGCACTTTTGTATAATTATTGTTTTTGATGTGTATATGACTTTCTAACTTACTGCATGTAGTAAAATTTAAGCCTACAAGACAGGACCACATCAACCACCAAAATGCATTCATGGACCTCCATCAGGCACATAGCAGTACTTATGGCATTTCTAATATACATCTGTAATCATCTAAACTAGAGTAAATGAACTTCTATCAGCTGTTAACTGAAAACTGAAAAAAAAAAAAAAAAGTTCATATACAGTATTTCTTTTTCTACGGTTACATTTCAAAAACATTATCAAGGTTTGCTCAAAACATCTAGACAAACTGCTGAAAATACCAAAAAAAAGTACAAAGATGCAGTAGCTTAGTCTTGGGTTTCTGCCCCTCAAATGGGGTATGAGACTGCCTATTACCACATTACATAGACCTCAGCACCTACCAATGGTGAAGTCTGATGATGAGTGAGTCTCCAGGAATTTGTTGATGTGACTCCAGCAGCGAGGGAGCCAATCCAGGACGTGCTGGAGGCGTGGCATACGGGTGCCTCCCTCCACCTCCACCTGCGTGAGGCGGCGTCGCGCCACACGACCCACAAGACCTTTCACCGGCTCCATGTGGTTGGCCATCAGGACCCACCTATGGGAGCATTCAGTATGGAGTTAGCTGGGGAGAGGGACACATTACTCTCTCCACTTTAGTTTCAATGACTGCCTAAGAATTCCTAGGACTGCATTTTTCACAAGCACCTTTGTTGCCAAAAAGGGAAATCAGTTAGAGATTGTACAGTACGTCAGCATCCTAATCCTAACTCCAATTTTCTGAACGGAGAAATTAAAAACACATTTATTTTATCTCTTTTTAGGACTCAAATCGTTTCAATTTGTTTCACTTTTGACGGCTCCAACATGCTTGCATGCAACGGCCTTGGCCACCTAATGGCAGTCTCCACGCTGCTTGATTTCTGGCAGCTACCCTATTCAGTCCCTTATCCCTGAGGTAACACTCAATGACCTTGTCCCAGGTCTTTTGATGGCAGTTTCCACACTGCTTGACTTCTGGCAGCTACCCTATTCAGTCCCTTATTCCTGAGGTCACACTCCATGACCCTGCCCCAGGTCTTTTTTGGTCTACCTATCACTACCCTAACCCTAACATTAACACTTCTCACTTTCTGCACCCAGTTATCATCTCCCATCCTCTTCACATGCCCAAACCATCTCAATCGACCTCTCCTTACCACAATACCAATACACTCCAGTCCCATCTTACCTCTGAACTCTTTCATCATAAACCTGGCTCCCCCAAGCCTTGCACTCAGGGATGCGCTGCACATCAACCTAATCATTGCCATTTCAGTACAGTGAGCCTAAAAATATCCTCTTCCTTTACTGCTCAGGTGTCACTACTGTACAGCATGACACCTCTAACACATGCTGCATAGAAAGATCCCTTAACACAGAGGGAGCCCTCTCAATGTCAGGAGAGGCAACAGCTCCCTCAACTTCTTCCAACCACTCCTCACTCTAACCACAGAGCTAGCTCCAGCTCCATCTCCAGCACATAATATGTCTCCCAAATAACAAAGCTCTTCCACAGACTCCTGAGACTCATCAGCAAGTTCAATCCTTTCATGCCTAGCAATCTTCACATGCTCTCCCCGACACACAGCACACATGAAATCAGCATTAACTTGCAGTCTACCTCTAATACCACTACATCTCTTATGCACCCATTTATCACAAACACTGCACAAGATGGTACTACTTCCCACGCCCTTGTGGCAAATCGCACATGGCCACTCTCCCTCTTCTTTGACAGTACTGCCACTAGCCTAGATACCAACACCTTTGTTTTATCTGCATTTACTGTCAAGCCCTTGTGCCCCATACCATCTCTCCACTTCCTAAATCTTTCCTCCACCTCCCTTTCAATCTCTGCAGTCAGCACCAAATCATCAGCACATAACATCTCCCATGGGAGTCCACTTCTGAAGTCACGTGAGAAGACTCAAATCTAATGAAAAAAGAAATCCTCAGGCACAACCATTCCTCATGCCTCAGATACTGTAATAGGAGATACACCCCAAGGGTGCACATACCACTGGCACCAAGAGAGATTTACCGCAAAATTGTCAGTTAACACTAACTTCTGCTTCCCCATATGTACTCTGTATCTACCTTACCCTCCTTGTAACCTTCTCATCACTTCATGCCAAGACTGAAAGAGGTTCTAGACCCACTCACTCCCTTTCAAAAGACTTTTACAACTTACAGAGATAATAGTGCTTTGTTTCCCATACCCCTAACACATTAAATACAAAGTGCAACCTATTTTATTCCTGACCAAGTTACAGTATGGTACATGAGTTAAAATATCCAACCGAAAATTATGATGTAGCTGCAGATTAGTAGTTGAGCATGAGGTGGTCTGGTTCATGGTGCCGATGATGAAGGGGCACTGGGTATACTTGGCACTCAAGAAACCATTGAACACCTCCGTCAGTGCCCCAGCATGGTGAAGGTTGTCCAGGATGATGACCAGGGGAAGGTCTGAGCTGTTACTCTCACACTGTTCGCTGATGTGGGACAGATACGTTCCGAGATCCTTCCCAGTCTTGTGGTCAACGCTGTGAGGAAAGGGGAATATGTTATGGTGCATTTTTTCCAACATGACAAAGATACCTAACCATTTCAACTCAACTGGAGGCCACGTGTATTGAGACGGGAGGATCAAGTTGATTAATAACCAGAAGACTCATTTCTACCTAATAACTAAGGCTCACTGAATTTCTTGCAACCAAGATATAGTACTGCACTGTACTGGGTAGCTATTTAACTTGTGAGATTAGCCCAGATTTGTCTATTAAAAGCAAAATTAAAAACAAACTGACTAGAGAGGAGTGGGGGGGGGAAGTTAATTTGGGACTCACTTGAATGTGGCAATGTGTCCAGGTGATGGGTCTTTGGCCATGCGTGTCACCAGGTACTCTGCCAGCTTTTGTGCCAAATAGGTTTTCCCAGTGCCAGAGGGTCCACACAAAATGATGCGCCTATGTTCTGTCAGCAGCGACACGTAGCGCTGTACCACTGACTTGGGGATCAGGGTCTCAAAGGCCAGTGCATCAACTTGATTTATTGTGGCACCTTTCAGAGTGATTTTTATAGTTGTAACCTCCCCTACCAGGTACCCACACGGCAGAAGCTCTGGGGATTGAGGTTCACGACCCCTGGCAATCTCACCGATGTGGTACGAGAGGATGGACTCGGCGCTCAGACCGAGGTTGGACACTGGATCAACCCTGAGGATGTACTCTTTGAATATTCTTTTCACTAGATTGTCCAGCATATCCCATTTGGTCTTACCACTCACAGAGATTGCACCAATAATGCACTCACTGGCAGTCATTCCATCTGCTGGGTTGATATACTTGTCATAGTCACCATGGCAACCCATAAACACTGCAATGCTCACACGCTTACCATCCTTATCACTGGGATCAATAAGAATAACATCTGTTGCATCTGGTATAGTCACCTCCTCCCCTAAGCTTAGTCTCTGCTCTGCAGTATCTGATGCCGGGAGGGAACTCTGTGAGGAGTTTAGGGATTTTGAGGACACCAATCTGTGTAACCGGTCATTATCTTGCTTCAGTGACACCATTTCATTGCGCATCTTGCTTATAGTCTCTTTAAGTGACTCCAACTGGTGAGCAGAACTGAGTGCCTCGAGTCTGATATCAGTAAGCACCATGTCCTTCTCTCGCAACTGAGACTTCAACACCTCAACTTCTTCTTCTTTCCTTTTCACTTCAGCTGATGTGCTGGGGATGAAAAGAGGTAAATCAGACTTTGAACAATTAAATAAATCAATAGCATCATCATCCCAATTTTTTTCTCACTAAGTGATGGGGTGAGGAAGGATTCAGAATATATAAAAAAAACAAAAAAACAAAAAAGCACAAAAGGAGAACTATCAAGAGCATGGCCAGTGACATGGGCCAGACTTGCATCCATACACTATTCAGGTATTCAGGCTCCCAAAATCCTGCATATACCTCACATGCCTAACAATTTGCACATATTATTTTTGGCATTTTGCTTTAAACATGCATTTCACATTACCCACCTGACAGTGTCAATCTGTCATACTATCACGCTAAAAACAGGAGCAATAATTTTTGTTGTGGCCCTTAGCTCATCTGGATGTGAACATTGTGGACTGCAGAGAGGTTCCCCTCTTGCAATTCACTATCTTCCTTTTGGAGGACAGGGAGGGTGTTGAGGGATGTCTGCATAACCAAGCAGTGAAGCACCTCAGTTATACTGATGCCACCACATGAAAGAATCCCTCTCTAGCATCAAACACAAATACGATAACTGTATAAGCATCAATTAACTCTTACAACACACTGACGTCTTTAATATTTTTATTTTTGCTACGTTCAGATGCTTAACATATACAGTATTCAGATTAAGAGAACATTACTACTAAACTAGAAAAGTTGGACATGGCCTTCATTAAGCCCTGCAATATGAGAGGGGTTTCAATACTTGATTGGGAAGGGTGGGTGGGTGGTTGAGCAGGGTGGATGCGTGGATATATGGCTTCCCAGATGACAAGGCACTGGACAGGTGTGTGAATTCCACTCTTGGCTTACGTGATAGTTGACTGCCATTCCAGGCCACTAAATCTTCATCATCATCATCATCATCACCATCATCACTACCATCATCATCATCATCATCACCATTCCCAGTAAGCATCTATACAGTATTTTTATGAACCCATTCTCAACTTACCTAGTGGTGGACTGACACTCTGGATCACTAACTCCACCTCCATTTGCCCTTGACAGCTGGGGAGAGGACGGGGCTGAGCTGTCACCACTGCGCTCCCACCCCTCCATATCCGACACTGACCCTCCTACACCACCCTTGCTCTTCTTGTGGCCTCGGGAGAAAGCCTTGCTGAATGAACTACGCAGCTGTGAGGAGGAAGGGAGGCCTTGTATATGAATGTTCACCTACTGGGTGAAAAGGAAGTGAAAGAAAGAAACAGCAAGTATAATCTGAGTTTACTTTGAAAAAAAGGAGTAAAAGAGAAAACTGATGAAAAGTATGAAAAATTCACATGACAAACAGAAAAAGTATACTCAATTGTATTCTTTACAGTAGGAAAATAAAACAGAAATAAAATAAAAGGAAATAAAGTAAAATAATGGGACTGTTGTAAGTAATTATTGGTGGTTTACTCTCATCTGACCCAAATCTGTTGCCTATCCATACTGAATGCTAACCTGTTATAGGAGATGGATAGTAAGCTATACTGCTGGCTATGAAGAAATACTGTATTAACATAATGATATACGAATGTAGTATCTGTATTATTTACTTTGTGATTAAACAACAGGTAATCTGCTAACAAGACACAACCCTGTGTCTGGGACTAAACAGACTTAATTCATGTTTTTTATGAAAAGACACAACAGTATTGATAAAATCTGGACAAGGGCCCAAGTTGGGCCAAAACTGTTGTATTTCCCTAAAGAACAAAATTTCCAAACATGGGTACTGAATAATTCTTCCACTCAAGCAATTCATGGCACAAAGATCAAGCATGATAATGTCCAACTCTGCCATCCACTCACCCAGCCCTTCTTCTTGCCGGACTTTGAGCCATCACTCTTGTCTTGATTTGAGGTGTGTGATGCTGCTGAGCACGCTGATGAGATGCTGGACACAGACTCCACTGACGTCCCTCGTACCAACTTTCCACCTGATGGATGACCAGATTATTTTGTTCAGATCAAAAGTTTGTTCCTTCAAGCACTAAAGAATCTTACTAAATATCACTTTATAATATGCAAACTTATACTGTATTACTACTGTATTAATGAATGATTTAAAAAATGAAAGAAGTGCTGATGATGGGCTTGGTGCAACTGGATGTGATATATAAGACGCTAATCAGTGTACACTTTTCAAGTCATATGCTCATATTCTTATCAGCTTAGAAGGACTTCTAGCATCTCTTCTTTTGTGATTTATTTTACTTTTTACAGCTCATTATTCTCTTAACTTGTGATCTCCAAACAATTTTATACAGCTAAAGAAAGTTTGTCTTGGGCTGAAAGGCTTACTGGTAATCCAGCCCTGAGTACACCATTACCAGAGGCTCTTAACTTTCAAACTTGTCACAGTCTTGAACAGAAACATGCAAATAACAAAAAAACCTGATAAAAATAAAAACTATATGTTCCATGAAAAATAAAAACTATATGTTCCACGTAAATTATCTTGCAACATTGATTTTGTAACTTGATGATTAACATATCACAACACAACATAAATACAGTCTCTTTGACTTCCAAACTTAAAGCATAAACAGTCTTAAATGAATGCTGTCAATTAATGATCAATATACACAACAAACAGTGCAATTCATGAAAGTATATAAACCAGATTATAAAAACCATGCTAAAAATACCAAAAAACAATAAATGGGTAAAACCAGCAAGCTTGGACAAGAAAGACACAGTCAAAGAAAAGATTCGTGCAAGGTGGGCGAAGTGGTAACTCGTAAGTATTGTGCTGAGAAAAATTGCAAAATGGCATTAGTGTGACAAAAAACTAAGCTAATTAACAACAGTTAACTTGAACACTCACGAACATCACATAAAGATTTAAGTACATATACACTGGGAGGACATTTAGTAAGGGAGAGGAGGGAGACTGGGGGGAAGAGGAGGAGGAAGAGGAACCGAGCAACCTGTTATCCTTCACCAGTGTCTGTAGCGAGATATGACGTTTAGTAATTACAGTACGCATTATTAACTCTCAGCGGCATTCTATTTGACCACCGACCCTGAAACAAAGTCCACGAAAACTGAATGAGGACTGAGGAGCACACAATTGTAATTAAATATACTGCAGCAGAATAAGGTAGAGAACTTGATTAGTGGAGAAACTGCTGAATTGATTTTACCCATATTACATGATAAGAATTCTAGAATAGACTATATACTGCACTGACTGAAAGGGCAATGATTCTGATTACAATTATCTTGAATAGAGTACATGAACGGAAACTGGAGGCTTGAAAGAGGAAAGAGTCTGCCCGCTTGCTTGCTTGCTGCCCACTGAATATCTCACCCGCGTCGGCAAACTCGCACACTACTAGGTCTTTGCAATTGCCGGTGAAGGTGTGTCGGCGCGCCACATCAAGACAGCTCTTATCCGGTGAGGCTGAACGGCTGCTGGGGCTCGCGACATTGAGGGCAGAGCAGGACGCTAGGTTGGGGGAGTGGTGGTGATGGTGGTGGTGGTGGTGGTGATGCCGGGACGGGGAAAGGTCTGTGCTGTGACTATCAGACCTACTTTGTAGGCAGGCCACGGTTAACCCGGCGTCAACACTCTGCTGCCGTAGAGCTTCAATCGTCTTTCGCAGCTCCAACAACTCTGAGTCCTGGTGAGAAGGGAAAAATGGTGATGGTTGGTGAATTGACAGAGAAAGCTCTTGTCATAAGTTGGCTACTTTGACATCCTTTTTTGCTATCTATCCGTTAACCTCTTCAATTTGGTGATTGTACTGATTTATTCTTGCTACCTCCAATATTGTTAAGGCTGATGGAGACCTTTTGTCATTAAGAGGTACATAAAGGCAATATCTTACCTCTTCAGTTAAAAAAAAAAAAACTCTCTCCCAAACTGAATTAAACTATCTTATGTTATCTTCGAATGGAGCAGCTACACTACAGGAATCAACAATTTAAGAAGAATGTCAACATACCATGAAAGTGAAGGAACAACACTGAAGGAATCAGAGTTGCCCCAGTGGACACCCACAAGCTTATACAAGCCACTGTCATACATACCTTCTGCTCGGATGATGCCGTCAGCTGCTGAAGTCTGTTGGTCATGTTAGTGAGGGACTGTTCAAAGGCAGCCACGACATGTGCCTGGCAAATCAGAAGATAAAACTTTAACTGATCTCTTACTGTGAAGGAAATTATACTACCATCCTCCATCATCCTATTTAGTACTGTCCCAGCAGGAGCACAGAAGACCAGGCCAGGGTTACTCAGTCCAAACAAAGTGACAATGCCAACTGCATGTCCAACTGGCACTACTTGAGAAATAAACTCCAACTACCCCTTAGAAACTGATCCACAGGGACCACATTTGACTGGAGCCCCCAAACTCACTAGATCACTAGGTATGAAGGTAACAGAGCTAATGTACTACAGGGCACAACAACACACAGCATGAAGGCCCAACCTTGATCTCCCTGTACACATCAGAGAACTGTCCCACAGAGCTATTCTTTCATATAATAAACATATTTCCTTCATATCTTACTAAGAACACTCATCTTTGAGCACAATACACAAATCATGTAAAGCAATAAAACTTACATTAGTGGTGAGCTGGTTGGTAAGGGTTCCAACTTTGTCTTGTGCCTCTGCAAGATCTCTGCGGAGTTTCCTAATCTCTGCTGCTTGCTTTTCTTCCTGTGAGCTGTACAATGACGATGATGATGACACCAATGACAGTGATGAGCCATGACCTGGAAGTGAAAAGGGAAATTATGTACTGTATTAAATAATCTGAGAAAGGAAAGTATAGTGGAAATTATGCTTGGGCTTTAAAAAAAAAAAAAAAAAAAGGCTAGATAATCCCAAGCATCTACACTGCATTGTTAAGAGGTACATTTAAGTACCTTCAGGGAAAGAGCGAAGATGTTTGCTATGCCACACAAATAGGACATGAGGCTGAAAGATTTCATGGGGAGCTACTGTAATACTTTAGTTTGAAACATAGACATGAAAAAGTGCATAAGATGCACATGCACAGTACAATCAACTTTGTTTAGGTGATGGTATCCTTGTCAAGCCTCCTAACATTAAAGACCCCATGTTTCCTGTTTACCCACAGGGGCTCTCCCTTCCATGATCAGACCCGTATGGGTATTCATCCAAGTACTCTTACGGGTGTCCAAAGTAATCTCAAGACTACTTGTAAGCTACCTCACTACCACTTTCAGTACCCATGTGTCTACTGTATGCATTGGTCTGTCTTTTGTGGTAACCTTACATATCCATCTTGCTATTCTAACTATAATATGCTAAAGTCTGTGTCCCTTACTGCTCATGCTTCATTACCTCATAGCATTATACAGCAGACTACTGTATTTCTCATATTTACACTGACCTGTATGCTTGGAGGACATAATTTCCAAACAAATCTACAATACATGCATTAGATCTATCACTGTAACAGTTCTTATGAGATCTACTACAGGACCGGTACTTCTCCCTGGAGGGAGAGTGATGGCCAAAGTCAACCCTTCCTCATTCTGGATAAGTACAAAGGCAACATAACTATTCCTCTATTGAAGCCACTCAATCTCCATTTCTCCCAGCTGTTCATACTAACACAAAATGTGTAAACGATTAAAACCAAGACATACATTCATCATCCTTTCCAGTCCTGGGTATGACAGTGGAGTAATAAGGTGAACCCCGGACAGTGTTGAGCGGTGAGATGGGGAGACGTGCAGCTAGTGGCGGTGTGGGGCTGGTAGGTTGTGAGGCATGGTAACCCTCTCGAGCCCCACCACCACCGCTGCTGTACAGTTTCTCAGACTTTGTGGATCTGGAAAAGGGAATGCAAGAGTAAGAATTTTCAAGAGAAAAACTAGTCAGTACATGCTCTGCTTCCTTACCGATATTAATGCCTTCAGTTACATTTATTATTCACATGTGCATAATTTACTGGAGTTAACACTGTTATCAGTATTCTTTATCACTTATGAAATTAGTAGTTTTAATTACATCCACATAACAAATTTACATGTGTAGTGTTGAGCTTACAAAATTAAAGTTCCTAATTAAACTATTTGTTGTTAGTTTTGCATTCCTTTAATATCTGCAACTCTGAATATGTCATTACATTCTAATAAGAGAATACGGTACTGTATTCTTAAACTTTAAACCACTGATACTGATCTATTATTTTCTTATAGTATGATAATAGGGAGAACAGTACAGTATTTCCATACTAAATGCACATATTATAGCTGACATAACATGCACTATAATTGAAAATAATTTCCTGATGGGTACTATAATGCAATGAGACTTATGGTGTTTGTGATGAGTTAGTTTCCTCACAAAGAATCATACATGTTCCCTTGATTATAAAATGTTAAATTTTTGTTAAAAAAAGAAAATTCTCAACAACACTACTGATAAAGTAAAAATTATAATGCCAAACGAATTTTCAACAAAGTATGATGTGAAACTAAAGCTCTTCTAAATACTAAGGAAATGGGTAAACTTTCTTCATACTATAAAATTATCTTAATGAATAATAATACATTTTCAGAGAAAAAAAATCAGCTAAAGCAGATATGTTTGCAAATTATTAGACAAAATTCACAGCTCACTCAATACAGTTTAGCAGTTACAACAGCATATAAATACGGCAAATTAGCCATGCCAAAGAAACAAAGCCACAACACAAACTCAAGAACATAATGCAACATGCAATTTCATAAAGTACTTTATCGTATGTACTCTACTAACAGTAATGATTACCTTTCATACACTAAATTACCCAGAAAACTTTTTGCACAATTTCAATCATCATGACAGATACTTAAATGCCTGCAGAATACTGTACATTATCTTGTACATAAATACTGTACATCTTATAAAAGTCTAACATTCATGACAGATACTTAAATGCCTGCAGAATACTGTATCTTGTACATAAATACAGTGCAGTATATCATATAAAAGTCTAACAATGACGAATTTAATACAATGATTTACTAAACTAAAGTCTTACACAATGTAAAACTCTGCATAACAAACACTTAAAAACTAGCAGATGATACACAAACAGCTCATCTAAAATCGAAGCAAAGGATAAGAAGGAAAACATTAATCAACACATAAATACGTCAAGCCAACACCATGACCCTCCATCATACCTAGGGAAGGTCCGCTCAATTAGGTGGCTGTGGAAGGTGGTAAGGAGAGGTTATTGATGGTGAAATACATAGAGTTCGAAAAGCCTACGCAATATTAGTCAAGCAAGTTTTCTGTGCCAAGGTTCGTAAGAGTACTCTGGGTTAGTGCGTAAGTTTTGAGGTCATGAAATTTGATATTATGAGTATCGGGAGCTGTGTTCATATAATTTCTTCATCCAAAGTTGCATACAAGACTGCAGGTTTTATTTCTTTCTCCACTTATGAAGCTAAGGAATATATCACAACAAAACCAGACTGAATATTAAAAGTGGAAAATTTAAAAACAAAAAAATGCATAACTAAACCAGCCTGAATATTAAATGCAAAAAAAATACAAAAAAAGCAAATTATTTCATGTAGCACTTAACCACAGTGTAATTTTTCAACTGTAGAATCTGACAAAGATCTTTTATGAAAACAGCCCCAGGTTTCCACTTCTAGATACACATCCTGTTTACATTAACATACATTTCATTAACAACTTTAATGTAAGCGGATGAATACATAACCTGTTGAAAAGAGCCAAGTATTATTTCAGTAAATCACAAAGATAAGTAGTACATTTACTTTGTACAATATACAGTATATACTGTAGATAGATTAAATAAGCAATTCACCATTCTCAGTGCCATTTGACATAGTGCACTTTATACAGCCTCACACAACACAAGCTGCCATTATAATACATGTCCTCATCAAAAATAGTTATTTTTATACTGACTTGCAATATTTAACAAGCAGTGCAAATACAAATGAACAAATCACAAACACACACATAATAAGACTGATGTCCAGACAGTCCTCATATCACATCAAGAATGTGTTTCAGGTACAGTACCACAACTTCCATCCAACAGGGTATTTGCAAAGCTTTTTAGATATGGTTGGAGATAAAAAATTGAGATTATTTTTTAATGGACTGTGTCTAAAAGTGACTAAAAGTGTTTAGCTTTACCATAATATTACATTCTATGTGTCACAGGAAGTGATGTAATTTCTTAGCTTCCAATGATGCTACTCCTTAGTTTGTGGTGATGTCATCTGCCAACCAGCACTTGTTACCTTTGAATTTTAAAGAATTTTCATTTTCCATATTCATATCTTTAGTTTGTTACAGTGTGTCGAACTCAAAGAGGGAAAGGGCTTTTGACCGATGTCATACTACAGGGATTCCAAAACTTGCACATACCCTATTGGTACTGCAATTTGGGGAAATTAGTAAATCAGCTTCAAAGGTACGGTAGTACCAATGGATCTTTAATTAGTTATTTTTCTGTGATTTACTGAGGACTTCATGACACATAACAACGTCAAAAAAAAAAGTGACTTATAATGAAGACTTCCTGTAAAAGCCATGTTGGGTTACTGCATGTTCATCAGTCCTTCAACTGAACTAACTGCTATATGAGTACCCCTGAAAACTGAGAGAAACATAACAAACAAACACACACACACACCCATAGACAATGAGTCAGTTTCCATATGCCCCAAATCTGGATTAGTATGATTTAAGCAGAGACTGAAACCATGACAAAATCATGCACACATTATAAAAGGCTGTGGTACTTATCCTTCAGTGATTAAAATATGTACAATAATGATCAACTGTATTTGTGAGTTAGTAGAGTTACAGTATCTGTGGACATGGGGAAAAAAAAAAAAAAAGGAAAGAATATGTTACTCTGTATATTTTGGGGATGCTTAAATAATGGGGTATAAGTCTGGCTACAGACAGAAGGATGACTGCTCTTTAATCACTACAATTTGGGTGGAAGAGAGGAGAGTAGGGAATAAATATGAGAGAAGGAGGAAGGAAAGAAATACACAGAGGAGAGGGAGGTATGAAATATTAGGAAGAGGGAAAGTGAAGAAACAAAGACACAAGGAGTGGGAAAAATATGAGTGGGAGGGAAGAAATATGGAGGAGGAGATATATAAGAGCAGTGAGATAAGAAACATGCCGAAGAAGGAGAGGGAAAGAATACCATAAAGAAGAAGGGTGAGAAAAATTAAAAAAAAGCAGGAGGGAAGAAATGTAGAGGAGGAAGAGTATCAGACAAGGAGGGAGGTATGAATTATATAAGGAAGAAGGGGAGGGAGGAACTGAAAAGATAGAGGGTGAGAAGAATATCAGAGCAGGTGGGAGAAGAACAAAGGGGGATGAAGGAAGAAAAAATATATGAGAAATAAAGAATAATGAGTGAAGAAACAAAACTGTGATAAAAAGAAAGATAGAAAGGAAAACACATGCAAAGGAAATGACAAAAACTAAAGGGGATATCAGGCAGTTATAAAAAAAAAATCTTTACTGCTCATACCAAAGGAGAATGAGGGTTAGATAAGAATTTAAATACTGCAATGTGAAAGTGTAAGACAGCAAGATGAAAGAGAGAGTTGCATTGAAACTTTGGAAGTAAAAAGTTGCAAGAGACAGTTTTTTTGCAACTCCCTCTCTTAATGCCTAAACTTACCAATGGAATGAGAATGGTAGAATGGAAGAGGAGAGAATTAGATTAAACTGGGTCAGAACAGAGACAATATATACCTAACTACTGTATATGTAAGAGCTAAGTGTCTAATTCTGAATGAAGAAAAAGTGAAGAATAATGAAGAGAAGAGCAACAAAACGAAGTTGAGAAAAATATAAGAAACTGTGCTCTTTTTACACTGCCTAAACTCTATTACCAAACTATTTATGAGTACAGACAACAAAAACTGTGTAAATATCATAGAGAAACAAAGTGGCAGAAATGTAAGAGTGAAAAAGTCAAAAACCATGTTAATAATGTCTACATGTCTGAAGGAAGTATGAGAGGCACATTAGGGAATGCTCTCTCAATTTCTGGTATATACAGTATATCTCCTTTTCTCATGATCTGTCAACAAGAGGAAGGTATTCAAATAATGGATGGCAGTGGTAAACAATTTTGCTATATTAACCCTCCAGTGTCAGTTTCAATGATGTGAGCTGTTGAAATGGATAACTTACATTAGTACTTTGAAATTGTGATTTGGATTCAATACTTTTGGCCTGACATGGACACTCTTCAAGTAATGTACAAGTTAGAACACCCAAAAGGGTCCAGATAAAATCAAAACTACTGTATCATCAATATAAGCACAAACATGGAAGTCCATAAATAGCACTCCACCAGAAACTCACCACATGGTAACGTATGTTTTTTTTTTTTTTTATGCAAGGAAGAAGGAACCAAAGGCCAGGGCCCGCATACTGTTCCTTCCAAGAAAAAGTAAAAACAATACAAAAGAGAGCCAAATTCAAGATCCATTCATTTTGAGATGCCTGGACACACTGCATTTGAAAGATTGGAGATCACAGGAAGCAGGGAATACAGACAGAGGGAGACAGTTCCAGAGTTGACCAGTTGCATAAATGAAGGACTGGAAGTAACGGTTAACTCTTGCATTAGAGAGTTGGACAGAAAAGGGATGAGAGTTTGTTGCTAGACGGGTACAACGTGCCCGTCGTAGAGGTGGAGGGATGCAAGCAGACAGTTCAGAGGAACAGTGACCATTGAAGTAGCGATAGAAGAGAGATAAAGAAGCAACAGTGCGGCGAAGAGACAAAGGTTGAAGGGAATCAGTAAGAGGAGGAGAGTTAATGAGACGAAAAGCCTTTGGCTCCACCCTATTGAGAAGAACTGCATGTGGGGAGCCACCCCACACATGAGAGTTGTACTCCATACACGGGTGAATAAAACCCGTGTACAAGGTCAACATCTGTGCAGGGGTAAAAAAAAGTTCGGAGTCGGCCCAGCAAATTTCACAAGAGATGTAATATGTTCTTTCCAAGACAAATCCCTAGAGAATGAAACCCCTAGCATGTTCAAGGATGATGCAGGACTGAGATGGACATTATTAAACATTAGTGGGTAATCCTGAGGAAGATTTTGTCGGGTTGATAAGTGTAAGAACCGAGTTTTTGATGCATTAAAAATAACAATATTATTTTTACCCCAATCAGAGATATGAGCCAAGTCAGACATTAGGTGTGCCATAGCCTCATCCCTTGTTTGCTGAAGTAACTGCTGAGATGGACGTTGCGGAAATCTAATGGAAAGGTGAAGGGTGGAATCATCAGCATATGAGTGGATAGGGTTAGATGTACAGCTTAGAAGGTCATTAATGAATAAAAGAAAAAGAGTTGGTGATAGGACAGAGCCCTGAGGAACACCACTGTTGATAGGTCTAGGAGAAGAACAATGGCCGTCTACAACAGCAGCTATAGAACGACCAGAAAGGAAGCTAGAGATGAAGGCACAGATAGAAGGATAGAAACCGTAAGAGGGCAGTTTGGAAATCAAAGATTTATGCCAGACTCGATCGAAAGCCTTTGAGATGTCAAGTGCAATGGCAAAGCTTTCGCCAAAGTCCCGAAAGGAGGATGACCAGGAGTCTGAAAGGCAGGTGAGAAGGTCGCCAGTGGAGCGTCCCTGACGGAACCCATACTGACGATCAGAAAGAGGGTTGTGACTGGAAAGGTGCTTTAAAATTTTTCTGTTAAGAACTGATTCGAAAACTTTTGATACACAGGATGTTAAAGCAATTGGACGATAGTTGGAGGGTTGGGAATGGTCACCCTTCTTTGGGACTGGCTGAATGAGAGCAAACTTCCAGCAAGAAGGAAAGATATAAGTTGAAAGACAAAGGCGAAAGAGTTTACCTAGGAAGGGTGTAAGCACAGAAGCACAGTTTTTGAGGACAACAGGAGGGACTCCATCAGGCCCATATGCCTTGTTAATATTGAGGCCAGTGATGGCAGAAAATACATCAGCTGAAGAAATTTTAATGCCAGTCATGAGGAAGTCTGAGGGGGGAAGTGATGGAGGAACAGCACCGGAATCGTCTTTCTTTTATTCATTAATGACCTTCTAAGCTGCACATCTAATCCTATCCACTCATATGCTGATGATTCCACCCTTCACCTTTCCATTAGATTTCCGCAACGTCCATCTCAGCAGTTACTTCAACAAACAAGGGATGAGGCAATGGCACACCTAATGTCTGACTTGGCTCGTATCTCTGACTGGGGTAAAAATAATCTTGTTGTTTTTAATACATCAAAAGACTCAGTTCTTACACTTATCAACCTGACAAAATCTTCCACAGGAGTACCCACTAATGTTTAATAATGTCCAGCTCAATCCTGCATCATCCCTGAACATGCTTGGGGTTTCATTCACTCGGAATTTATCTTGGAAAGAACATATTACATCTCTTGTGAAATCTGTTTCCAAGAGATTAGCTGTGCTAAGCCGACTCCGAACCTTCTTTACCCCTGCACAGTTGTTGACTTTGTACACGGGTTTTATTCGCCCATTTTTTGAGTACAACTCTCATGTGTGGGGAGGCTCCCCATATACAGCTCTTCTCAATAGGGTGGAGTCAAAGGCTTTTCGTCTCATTAACTCTCCTCCTCTTACTGGCTCCCTTCAACCTCTCTCTTCGCCATACTATTGCATCTTTATCTCTTTTCTGTCGCTACTTCAATGGCCACTGTTCCTCTGAACTGTCTGCTTGCATCCCTCCACCTCTACGATGGGCACGTAGCACCCATCTACCAACAAACTCTCATCCCTTTTCTGTCCAACTCTCTAATGCAAGAGTTAACCATTACTCTCAGTCCTTTATTTATGCAACTGGTCAACTCTGGAACTGTCGTCCTCCGTCTGTATTTCCTACTTCCCATGATCTCCAGTCTTTCAAACACAGTGTGTCTAGGCATCTCGAAATGAATGGATCTTGAATTTGGCTCCTTTGTATTGTCTTTTTTTTTTTTGGAAGGAACAGTTTGCAGGCCCATGGCCTTTAGTTCCTTCTGCCTTGCATAGAAAAAAAAAATTATATGTGCAGTATATGAAAAGGTGGGTTTGAAAATTAACAAAGTGAGAGAAACTAACATATTTTGAGAGAAAAGAGAAGGTAGGGATGAGAGAAAGAGAGGGAATAAAGAACATTAATTACAATATCAAGTACCACATTCAGGGAAAGGGAGGACAAAAAGAGACAAAATATCAATCAGTGTCTTCATCTATCATGTGTAAAAGAAACAAGAAGACAGAAAAAGAAATAAGGTGGTGCAATGTAGTATTGAGTAAACAATGTGAGGAGTGAGAAAAACAGACAATAAGTGAACCTAAAGTGAATGGCAGGAAAAACTGGACATGGAAGGAGATTTTTTTTTGGGGGGGGGAGGGAGGTGGGTGGTAATCACTGTACCACAAGCAAATGGCAGGAAAAAGAGAAGATGGATGTATTTTTTTTTTTTTTTAAGGAGAGGTGGCGGGGAGCAGCACGCAGGAACACCAAGAGACCAGGAAGAGACAGAAAGTACTGTACATGGACAGGGAGCAAAGAGAGTGAAGAGAGAAACTGGAGAAAAAGTAGAAATTTTGAAGTAATTTCCCTATGGGGGTGGGGGGGAGAGGGGAAGAAGCTGGTGGAAAGCAGTACCAGAGTATTTAAAGAACACCGACACAGCCAGTGGGGGAGGAGGAAGATATACTGACAATGAGATATGGGGAAGGAAGGGTGAAACTGGGGGACTTTTTTTTTTTTTTTGAGACTGCAAGGTGGTAGAAAGAAATACTAATATAATACAAGTGATCAAGGAGAGAAGGCGTAGTGACATGTGGGAAAAGAAAGGAAAGGAGGAGCTAGATAGTGCATCTATTTTTTCTTTCTTTCTTTCTTTGGAAGGCAAAAGGTGCTGGAAGTAATACTGCTTAAACACTATGGGAGCAGTGAAAGAAAACAGAAAAATATATGAACACGGAGTAATGGGAGGGAAGCAAGCCACTGGATGGAAAGGTGGACCTAAAGGTAATATTCCTCTATTTTAAGGGGGAAGAAAATTTGTGGACAGTAATACTGAAAGAAAGGAACCAGTAACAGATGGAAGATTAATGGACATGGATCGAAAGGAAGGAAGGGACTAGTTGGAGGGAAAATTGGAGTCTCAGGAAAGGGAGGAGTTGGAGGGAACACTAGAGTTGGTGGGATGCGATGAATTGGAAGGAATGGATGAGTCAAAGGGAAAACTTAAGTCAGAAGGAAAGGATGCACAGGAGAGAAAAAATGGCAGTTGGAGGAAAGTGATGGGGTGGAGGGAAAACTAGAGTTAGAGGAAAGGAGGGAGCTGGAGGGAAAATTGGAGTCAGAGGGAGGGAGGAGTTGGAGGGAAAATCCTTTTCCTTTACCTAACACTATTGGAGCGAGCCAGCCTAGGTGAGGGGGAGGCGGACAACTCCCGCTGATGCAGAAGCAGCCTGGCTTGTGTGAGAGAGGTGGCGCGGGCCTGAAGCTGAGCCGCAATGCTGGATGCACTCGAACTGACACTCTCCAGGCTCTCGGCTTCTGTCAGGCTCCCTCCCACTGGTCTACAGGGGTCGGGGGGCAGGGATCGAGTTTTGAGGGCGCATTTTATTTGTTCGCTTTGATGGAGGAGGGGGGGGGAGGCAAGCAAGAGGCATATAAATTAAGCTTATGGTTTTTTTAAATGTGACACTTTAACTCCTTCATTATGAGAGGTTCTTCTTGGGCTGAAGAAAATTACCTGGCACTCATTACAATAGCAAAATTATCACTGAACTTGAGAAAGGGTCAATGGAGGTTTTTAAAAATTTTTTCAGCCAGATAGGTACGTGAGAAGCAAAATAAAATTTTCCCGATATAGTCGGGTTAGGATAAGAAGGATGTCTTCATAGTGAAGGGGTTAACAGATGAGTGAGATGGAAAAGACAGTCAAAACAATCACATAAACGCTCTATAACTCTGGTTTTCCTAGGCACCCTCCCATGGGCCCAGAGTGGAGGATTGGTTGTTGGTTTTGTGGGGAAGGTTGATGTGTAAGGGTTGTACAAATGTGAGGTATATAAAAGCCAGTTAATAATTTTAATCATTAACTTTCACTTACAGTACATCAGTTAGTGGTAATCTGGCTTTAAAGAATTCCTTACTTATTAACACTGATTATGAGTAGGGATCAAAGTTTTCCACACCACTCATTAGAATACAAATCATGAACAATGGAAAGTAACAACTTCTTTACACAAAAGGAAACTTAAAATGTTTGATCAAGATTTTTTTTTCTGGCTTCTGCCTTGATGATAAGCAATTGCATAATCTGAATTTGATATACAACATATACAGTTGCACTATATCTTCAATGGAATTAACATCTCATCTAATGTTAATCTCTGTAAATATAATGATAAACAATCATGATGATACTTTTCTTGTTAAAACTTGATCTAATTACATTATGTCTGCCAACCTGGGGATGTGAGTGGATATTGGAAAATTATATTTGGTTTCTAATTTACAAGGTACGGTACTGAATTTTAAATTATGTCTGCTACTGAGGCCTTTCTTAATTATAATTTTTATGTTAAACCCCAAATGATATAAACAGTTTTAAATCGTACTGCTCATACAGCAATATTAAAGTACTGTCAGTTTCTTGCATAATTATCTGGGAATAAATAATTTCCACATTCCACCTTGAAGAGGATGACTTCTAACTGGTTTTTCATTTTTTATTTTTTTTAAGAGCCTCTTAATTATGGAAATCTAGCCATGGGTCCACAAACCCCAAAGGATGTGATATGGGACTGGCTGTTAACAATGCCATATTTTCTAACTGATTTTTTTCTCTCTCATATGTAGCGGGAGGAGCAGAGTTAATGTGAACTAGCTAGTGAAGCTGGTAACTCTGGTGGTGGGTGCTAACACAACTATAGTGCTTTCATTCTAACCTGGCCCAGATTTCTGTCCTTCTGTTGCTTATTTCACATTGCTCAGCAGAAGAAAAACACAGTGCTACAGCTCTACATTAGTTCTATAGCACTGATTTATTACTAAGTAATACTTTAAGTGTTCAATTATTATTACAATTCAGCATTCAAGAAGGAGAGATGGCAGATTTAGGCCAAGTTAGAGTGGAAAGAGTATAGCAGATAATGCTGTCAAATTAACCAGTAAGTATGTGCAGCTATATTTTGCATAGAAAGCCAGCTAAGTAAATATATAAACCCATTTTAAATACCTTGATAAGCACTATGATCCACACAGGTGATTAAATAAGGACATAAACAGTTTATGTGAGATAAAAGTGAGTGCAAAATCAAAGCCTGAGGAAGAATGCCTAAGAGTCAAGACTTACCTTGTAGGAGCAGAAGCAACTGATCCAGCATAGTTGCTCCGAGACACCCAAGAGTATGGACTTCCATATGGGCTTCCAGAGTACTGAAGTTCGGCATAATTGGAGTATGGTGAGTCACTGAGAGATCCGTCAGTAGGCTTGATCCTTGGACTTCTCTCCCTGAAATATGGTGACGATGGAGGGTACTGAGCATACTCCCCGCTTGCCCCAACATGGACCTTTCCATATGGTGACTGCATGATGCGTTCTCTCACACTCTGGGATAATTGTGCTGCCACAGGGCCATTCAGTGAGTAGGATTTCAGCTGGTATTTTCGGCCCAAGGAGCCAGAAGAATATTCCCCATCACTGTGAACTCCACTAGACATGTAATGGAGGTCACTGGTGGTTTGAGTCCCTCCAGAGACCTTCAGCTTGGTTCGGGGGCGCTCTAGGCTGTGACTGGAGGCATCGGGGTGGTGGGATCCAACACTACCGCCCTCTGCCAGATCCTTGCCCTCTCTCACCCCTTTGCTTCCACCCGTCTTGTTTGAAACACTCCCACTGCTTGATGTTCGTTTGCTCCCATATCCAAAGTTTCCTGGGGCCATTTTGGGATTCTGAAGCTTCTTTGAGTCCCCATTAACCTGTGGAGACCCAGACGCCGAGGTGCCCTTCTCCCTCCCACTCCTCTCACCTTCCCTCCGTCTTTCACCACTTGTTCCCTTCTTCTCCAGTTTCCGTCCTGCTCCATTAAGGCTGCTGCTACCTGGCCCCGCTGATTGAGGTGAGCTGGCACTTCCCTTCTTATGCTCCACCTTCCTGACACCACCACTGCTGCTGCCCTCACTCCCTCGCTGCACCTCACGCCCTGTCCGCTCCAAGCTGCCCTTCCCATTCTCCACATACTTCTTCCACTGAGTGTTTGATATTTGTCTGTGGAAAGTGAAAATTATGATATTTTTGATATTTTTGATATTTTTGATATTTGCCTGTGGAAAGAGAGACTTTTGAGGATGAGTAATCTAGCCCTGGGCCCCTACGCTCCTGTTTGGCAAAATGAGACTGGATGGATGGATGGAAAGTCAAACAGCATTCTATAAATATGACACACAGTACTACAAAAATGTCTATTATAATTTGAAACAACTATTAAACTTCAAGTACTACAGCATATTGCCACAGTTTCTTCTTTTCCCTGTCAAAATGTTTAATTACAAACTGCTTAAACACTGCAATACCTAAATGAGTATGAAATAATCAAAATTCAATCATATCAATAAAAAAGAATCTGTAGATAAGGTTGGGAATTCAAGTTTCTGACAAGGAAATCACATATCAATTAATGCAACTTATAGTTTAAAGGCTTATGATTAAAGGCTGATAGGACTGCTACATTTAATGGTACTGTTGTGTGCATACTCCATCAACTGCCAATCTAATACCATGTGTATGAAACCAAGGAAAAAAGAAAACTGTAATATCAAGAACATAGAAATAATGAAACAGTATAAACAACTGAAATCATCCCTCCTCTCTCTGAATTCCAATGGGTGCAGCCTAGTAATCACACCAGGTAGTACCGGTAATTCAAAAGTCATAATACAGAAATGGGCAACATACTCACTTGAAGGCACTGTTATCAGTCTGCTGGGAGCTTTCTGTTTTCTTGACGTGGGCGCGGCTGGATACCACCTTATACGCACCCGAGGGATCCCCACTGGCACCCCCAACCCTGCGCCCCGCCCCACCGCTTAGACCCACTGGCAGCTTCAGCCCAACCTCCTTCACGCCCCGGCTCTGTGAAGTGAAACAGGATTAGAACCTTTTCATGTTAACTTGGCCTTATACTGGAACAGAATGCTATACTGTACTGTCATTTTTCTCTAACTTGGTCAAAAATGACCACTTCTCCAACTTCAGTAGTGAGGTAACAACTAATTAACACTAGAGTGTGGGGTTAGCCGTAAAGAGATGCTATGGGAAGGATGTAGAGCTATAGCATTGTCTTATTCCTACTACTGAGGCACAGTATTTGAAATAAGTTGCCAAGGGATGATATTCTGAGCCAAGTTAAAGTAAAACAACTGTAGTCATGTTAAAGTGCTATAGAAAGTAGGTGAAGCGATATAATTGCTTTACTTTGCCACTGAGCTATGTCAAATGCAGTACAGCATTATACTCTTTCCAAATTATCTTAGCCGATAATTACCATCTCTCCACCTTTTACAACCTATTTGAACACTAACACTGCAATATGATGCTTGTTATGGTGCACAGTGGGAAGGATATAAAGAGCATTGTCCTTTTCTTCCAATGAGCCATGTTAAATAATCCACAAAGTTTATAAAGACCAAACTCTAGTAGGGTTCGTGCTTACTGGATAATGTATAATAGAGGGAAGTTCCTCCTCCTCCTCCTCCTCCTTTTCATCATCATCATCATCATCATCATCATCATCATCATCATCATCATC
>JAGKTI010009506.1:0-30808 GCA_018397915.1 Birgus latro | reverse complement strand
TCTGCTACGGTAGCTCGGCTGCTAGTCACACTCAACTCACACACATCGAAGGCAATATCTGGTCGAGTGTGTGTGGCAATCCAGTTGAGTTGCCCAATTAATGCTCAGTTCTCCATTTTCTCAGACTCAGACAGCTCTCCTGATTTTACTGCTGCACGATGTCTACTCAGCGTGACTGGTTTTAAAGATGAAGCATACTGGAATTGGTCGAGCGTTATGCTGCCATTGATGTTGGAGATGACACTGAGACCAACGTATTTGAAGGCTTTTGATTCCAAACTGCTGATGAGGAATATTTGACTCAAGCGGTTTATCATTTGCTGCTCAAACTCATGTGTACCAGCCCAAAGGAAGTTGTCAACATAAATGCACACAATGCCTTCGACTTTAACACTATTGCTCCAAGAGAACAGAACTGAATCCAGTGATGACACTTTAGCTCCGAGACTCAACAACTGATCTTTTATGCGGATCTACCAATGCCTAGCAGCATCACAAAGGCCGTAAACAGTTTTCTTTAGTCTCCATAACTTACCATTTGCATATTCAGGCAGAGAACGCAAATGAACAACTCTCTCAATGTCGTTACCTTGCAAGTAGGCAGCTTTCACGTCCATAGTGTGGCAATCCCACTGGTTGGTGGAGGCCAAAGAAAGTGCCAAATACACAGCTTCTTTTGAACTCGTTGGAAAGTCTTTTCAGAGATCAACTGTGTCTTCCTTAAACCCTCTGGCGACTAAACAGGCTTTAACAATAGGCTTGCCATTTTTCAGAGTTTCCATCACAACCCATTGAACCATTATGGCATCTTGCCCAACATCATCTACTTCCTCATACACATCATTATTCAGCCAGTTTGTAATTTCATTTTCCTTAGCACATAATACAACCTCAGAGTTGAAAAGAACAAGCATTTCTGCGTCATCATCAACCACTTCTCCATTCTAGGAGATTTCAATGTTCACCACCACCTTCGGCTCTCCTCTCCTTTCACTGATCCACCTGGTGAACAAGCCTACATCTTTTCTATCCTTAATGACCTAGAGCAGCTTGTGCAGCACCCTACCCGTATCCCTGACCGCCTTGGAGAGAGTTCCAACATACATGACCTTTTCCTAACAACTAATCCTTCTGCTTACACTGTTAATCATTTCTCTCCGTTGGGCTCCTCCGATCATAATCTTATTACCTTAACATGTCCAATCGCTCCAGTACGGCCTGTGGATCCTCCAAAGAAACGCCGCCTGTGGCACTTTGGAGCTGCAGATTGGGAGGCCCTCAGGCAGTACTTCTTTGATTTTCCTTGGAATGATTATTGCTTCCATGGCCGGGAGCCATCTGAGTATGCCTTGCGCATTACAGAGGTTATTCTCTCGGGCATGGAAGCATACATTCCTTTCACATATCCTCTGACTGATGCAAGAAAGACTTGGTTTAATCATGCTTGTTCTAATGCTGTCCGCAACAAGGAGAGGGCCTATAAGAGGTACCGGAGCCAACCCACCCCTGAATCACATCTTTTATATATTTCTGCCCGGAATTGTGCTAAGTCTGTTCTTCGCTCTGCTAAAAATAATTTCATCCGTGCTAAATGTTCTCAACTTTCCAACTTGAATTCTTCTCGCTCCTTCTGGCACCTTCCCAAAAACCTTTCTAACAACTTTACCTCATCATCCTTCCCTCCTCTTTTCTACTCTGATGGGTCTGTAGCTATTTCTTCTACTGATAAAGCAGATCTCTTTGCTCAGACTTTCTCCTCCAATTCCACCTTAGACGATTCCGGTGCTATTCCTCCATCACTTCCCCCGTCTGACTTCCTCTTGACTGACATTAAAATTTCTTCAGCTGATGTATTTTCTGCCATCACTGGCCTCAATATTAACAAGGCATATAGGGCTGATGGAGTCCCTCCTGTTGTCCTCAAAAACTGTGTTTCTGTGCTTACACCCTGCCTAGGTAAACTCTTTCGCCTTTGTCTTTCAATTTGTACCTTTCCTTCATGATGGAAGTTTGTTCTCATTCAACCAGTCCCAAAGAAGGGTGACCATTCCCAACCCTCTAACTATCATCCAATTGCTTTAACATCCAGTGTCTCAAAAGTTTTCGAGTCAATTTTTAACAGAAAAATTTTAAAGCATCTTTCCTGTCACAACCTTCTTTCTGATCGTCAGTATGAGTTCCGTCAGGGACGCTCCACTGGCGATCTTCTCACCTACCTTTCAGACTCCTGGTCATCCTCCTTTCGGGACTTTGGCGAAAGCTTTGCCATTGCACTTGACATCTCAAAGGCTTTCGATCGAGTCTGGCATAAATCTTTAATTTCCAAACTGCCTTCCTACGGTTTCTATCCTTCTATCTGTGCCTTCATCTCTAGCTTCCTTTCTGGTCGTTCTATAGCCGCTGTTGTAGACGGCCATCGTTCTTCTCCTAGACCTGTCAACAGTGGTGTTCCTCAGGGCTCTGTCCTATCACCAACTCTCTTCCTTTTATTCATCAATGACCTTCTAAGTTGTACATCTAACCCTATCCACTCATATGCTGATGATTCCACCCTTCACCTTTCCATTCGGTTTCCGCAACGTCCATCTCAGCAGTTACTTCAACAAAATAGGGATGAGGCTATGGCATGCCTAATGTCTGACTTGGCTCGTATCTCTGATTGGGGTAAAAATAATCTTGTTATTTTTAATGCATCAAAAACTCAGTTCTTACACTTATCAACCAGACAAAATCTTCCTCAGGATTACCCACTAATGTTTAATAATTAACAGTTATGTCCTGCATCATCCTTGAACATGCTTGGGGTTTCATTCTCTCGGGATTTGTCTTGGAAAGAACATATTACATCTCTTGTGAAATCTGCTTCCAAGAGATTAGGTGTGCTAAGCCAATTCCGAACTTTCTTTACCCCTGCACAGTTGCTGACCTTGTACACGGGTTTTATTCGCCCGTGTATGGAGTACAACTCTCATGTGTGGAGAGGCTCCTCACATGCAGCTCTTCTCAGTAGGGTGGAGTCAAAGGCTTTTTGTCTCATTAACTCTCCTCCTCTTACTGATTCCCTTCAACCATTGTCTCTTCGCCGCACTGTTGCATCTTTATCTCTCTTCTATCGCTACTTCAACGGTCACTGTTCCTCTGAACTGTCTGCCTGCATCCCCTCACCTCTACGACGGGCACATAGTACCCATCTAGCAACAAACTCTCATCCCTTTTCTCTCCAACTCTCTAATGCAAGAGTTAACCGTTACTCCCAGTCCTTCATTTATGCAACTGGTCAACTCTGGAACTGTCTTCCTCTGTCTGTATTTCCTACTTCCTATGATCTCCAGTCTTTCAAACGCAGTGTGTCCAGGCATCTCGAAATGAACGGATCTTGAATTTGGCTCTCTTTTGTATTGTTTTTGCTTTTTCTTGGAAGGAACAGTATGCAGGCCTGTGGCCTTTGATTCCTTCTTCCTTGCATTAAAAAAAAAAAAAAAAAAAAAAAAAAAAAAATCTGAGAGGAATGAAGGGACTTGAATATATCAGTGTTGTCACGAGGAGGCGTCAACTGAGATGGTTCGGGTATAATGAGAGGATGGAAGATGACAACTAGGTGTGGAAGGTGGGAGGTATGAACAACGAGGGTAAGGCTGCAGGAGGCAAACCAAAAATGACACAGGACGAGGTCATAAAGTGTGACAGGGATAAGGAGTTGAACAGGGAGACAGCCAGAGAGCAGCATGGAAAGCCGCCATTACATGACTGAGGCCAAGAACGTGTAAGCATGTCTGAGCCTTTATAACCAAACAAACCGCCATTACATGACTGAGGCCAAGACGTGTAAGCATGTTTGAGCCTTTATAACCAAACAAAATGATATTAATTTTTTACATTTCTTTAAAATCTAACAGCATATATGTCTGGTATTGAAAAGCAAATTACAGGCAGTATTCCACTCCTTCAAAACTGATGTTTCTAATACTGCTCAGAAATATCACTCCAAGAACAGCATTTCTTTCAGGGTACTCTGGTAATATTTTTTCAATGATAAAGTCAAAGCATGAAAAAAAAAAAAGTGGAACAAAGATGCAGTTTCAGAATCTTTCCTGTGTCACTGAGGCCTCTGTCATCTCAACCACACTTTTCAGTATCTCCCTCCACAACCTTCTGTAACAGTCTTATCACATGCTGTAATTTGATAACAGCTTGACAACACTTCAAAACATGTCACACTGCAAATCAGTTCAAACACTAAAGGCACTACAAAAATGATGTACTGTATACAGAAAGTAAGACCTACTATATTTTACAAACAAAATCAACCTTCACTCACTTCATTCCAGTCTTACTGTAATATCAAGTGTCCCTACAAATACACTGAGCATGAAAAACTATCTTGGTGGGGGAGGGGGGGATTATATATCCACATTTTTGGAAAACTATCATACTTATAATGTCAGACTAAGGTTTTATGAATAAATACGCAACTAAAAAAGTTACCATTAACATTCAAATAAATAAGTAAACCTCACTATGGTACTGTAATATGCATATGGGGGATTGAAAGTTTTAAAACATGACGACAAACTCCATATGATACATGTATATTCACATTTGCGACTCAAAGTTGATTTACATACCATCACAAACTCTAAGCCTCCCCATAATATACAATTGGAAACAAAAGTTTGCCTAATATTTCACCTCTCCTACTTCTCGCTTTCCTCTGATGTTTAATACTGTATTCCTATACTGAGAGAGAATAAGTGTTTTTTTGGGCCACAGATGATTCTCAATAATGTGATACATAAAGGAGGACTGACATAGTCATACCTTAAGCACATTACAAATCAGATGCAGTGGAACAGATGAAATTCTGTCCCTGACTATATATATCCACTCACATGTGAAGAAGACCAGGAAGGCCCTGAAAGCATATTCCCCAATGCGACGTGCTCTGCCAGAATGAAAGCGTGGGCTGAGGTGTGGCCACATAATTTCTGCCGGCACGTATAGCATCAGGGAGTAGGTTAGGTAGATTGCAACAGCCATTAGCACCTTCACCAGCTGAGCCAAGCTGAAGGAGGCAAGAGCAAATTCAGCCTACCATAACAAAGACAACAGTGAAGATAGCAGAGATATCATCACCATGATCCTAACAACATCTCCCAAGTATACATCATCATTATATCATCAACCTATCCCTTTTTCCCCCACCAAATAATGGGATTGGCAGGATCCAGAAACAGGAAAGCAGAGGCACACCATAAAAGCAGGACGACTGTCAACAATGTGCTCAGTTAAATGGGCCAAACATCAACTAATAAAATCATTAAATCCAAAGAAATTCTCAGTTCCACTTCATTCATTTGATAAAGTCACTCTCACAAGACTTATGGGGGCAGAAACAACTCTGTCTAATATCAAGATGAAAAAGGAGGTACAATCTTTGTTTTAAGTGCATCTCCACAGGACCTCATTTGTCCAGTTCTATTCTTTGTACATTCTTTTGCTTCCTTAATATTATACAAATACCACACTTTCTCACAAATTCATTCACTATACAATATTCAACCACCTTCATAGCACTTCTATCTACCTATCTATTGCCAGACGCCTTAATACCGTAAGAGTGGCCACAAACAAATCACCTACATGTCGCCGTGTCCCCCGCCATTTCACTGCCCTGCTCCCAGCTCACACCCCCCTCTGTCATATACCTCTCCACTCCATCCCTCGATCTCATCCTTGGCCTCCCCTTCCCTCTCCCTCCCTCCACCTCACTCACATACACTCTCCTCATCAGTCTCTCACTCCCCATCCTCTCCACATGGCAAAATCATCTCAAAGTGTTTCTCCTAATGCTTCCTATAACATCCACCTCCACACCACAATGCTTCTTCATTTCCTCATTTGTCAGTCTCTCTCCATGTGAGTCTACATGCTCCTCTCAAATAACTCATTTCCACTGCTCTCACTCTTGACTTCTGTCCCTCCAACAAGGTCCAAGCTTCACTTCCATACATTAGAGATGGTATCACAATACTGTCATGTACTAACTTCTTCACTTCCATGCTCACTTCCCTGTTTCTTATCACTGCATTCATGGAACCAGTGACCTTTCTTCCTTGCTGTACCCTTTCAAGTGCTTCACCTACTAAACTTCCATCCTTACTCATCACACTACCCAAGTACTTAAATGCACTCACATTTTCCATTTCCTTCTCATCCAACCTCATTGTACATTCGCTAACTTCACTTCTCTCGAAGACCATAACTTTACTTTTCCCTACAGTCACCTTTAGATTCCCAAACTCATCCACCAAGCCTTGAAGCTCCCCTTCGTCTTCACTTAACAACACAGTATCATCCACAAACAACAATGCCCTCTCTCATTAGGGCCACTCCAACATTCACTGCCCTACCTTGTATCTCTTTTATAACCTCATCCATATACAGACTGAACAACCATGGAGACATGACACATCCCTGTTTCAATCCAACCTTCAAACAGAAAAATTCACTCAGTTCACTATCCACATGCACTGTGCCTTATCACCCTCATAGATACTATTCAAGGCATTTAACAACTTCCAATCAACCTCATATATTTTTAATACTTTCCAAATTCCTTGTCTATCCACCCCGTCATATGCTTTCTCCAAATCCATGAAGGCTACATACAGCTTCTTTCCCTTCTGTAGAAACTTAAGAATGAATATCTGATCTACACAACCTCTTCCCTTCCTAAAATCTCCCTGTTCTTCTCCAACTAATTACTCTGTTATTTCCCTAACTGTCAATAGGCATCCTACCATATACTTTTCCTATTACACTAAGAAGACAAATTCCCCTATGATTACCACATACTTCTTTTTCCCCTTTCCCTTTGTACAGGGGAATAATTATACCTGACTTCCAATCCTCAGGGACTATACCTTCCTCCCGGGCCAATCTGCACATCCTTCACATCCATTCCATTACTATCTCTCCCCCATGCATCTGCATTTAACCACACACTCCATCAATTCCTGGGGCTTTCCCCATTTTAACTTTCTTCATTGCTTCCACAATTCCATCCTACTGATTTCTTCCTCTCTTCTCACATCCCTCCGTCTCCCAGCCACTTACACTCGCATTACTTTCATTCTCTATGTTCAACAATTCCTTTAAGTGTTCTCTCCATCTGCTCACTTCTTCTCCCTTCTCCACTAGTAATCTATCATTTTTGTCTCTCACTCCCCAATTAACTTCTTCCCTGTCTAACTCTCTTTACCTGTTTCCAGAACATTTCTTACATTCCCTCCACTTTACACTCTTCCAGAACATTTTCTTACATTCCCTCCACTTTACACTCAGATTCCTTCCAAATTCCTCATCCACTCTCTCTTACTAATCTTTTCATCTCTCTCTTCCTCTCTACATATAACTCTCTCTTCCACCTCTCAACTTCTTCCATGCCCATTTCTTCTTTTGTGCCACAGCCTCTCTCACCTCTTCATTCCACCATGCTCTTGCACCCCCTTACATCTTCTCTTCACCCCACACACCACCTCACATGCAGCACAGATTTCTTCTCTGAATATCTTGCACACACCTTGCACATCCCCCATCTGCTCCAATCCATACTTACTCAAACACTCCTCAACTTCCCTCTTATATTCAGCCTTTTTTCCATTCTCTTGCAACTTTCCACCCTCCTTGTATGAACTACTTCCTCCTGTCCTTCCCTTCTTCTAAATCTCCATTTCATTTGGATCTTGCTTGGTGGTGGTCAGAAAGTCCACTCCCCCAACCTCTATGTACTCTTGGATCCATTACACATCATCTCATCTTGTCATCCACACACACATAATCAATCATTGCATTCCATTCATTCAGTTCACCACCCACCCTTCTCATCACTTGGCACATATACCTATGGATCATTTTGTACCTGAAGAGGGTTTGGGCTATCACCAACCCCCTCCTAGCACAATGTCCACTAAAGCACTGCCATTCTCATCCATCTCTGCAGGCATACCCCACTCACCAACTACTCCATCCACCTTCACATTCCCTACTTTTCCATTCATGTCTCCAATCAAAAACACTCTCATTCCTTTCAGACTTTTCCATGCATGTTTCCACAATTGTTCAGAACTCTTCTCTCACTCTGCTTGCACGATCTTGTGTTGGAGCACACACACACACAATCGCCCACATTTGTAGTCCAACTTTCACTCTTACCCACACAATCCTTAAGCCAACCGATCCATACTCTCTTATATTCTCCTTCCATCTGTTACTCACAACAATACACACTCCTATTGTCCTCTCATTCTTACCTACTCCTGCGCATATACCCCAACCATACTCCTATTCTCTCAAACTCTCACCTCTCCACTTAGTTTCAATTAATCCACATACATCCACTATCATACCCTCAAGCAACTGGATAATCTCTCTTTCTTTCACCTCATTATTTGCACCCCTTACATTCCATGTAGCTATCCGTACCATATCCTTTGTTCGATCTTTAGTCATCACCTTTTGGTCAGTCCTGGTCTGAGGCTTCTTGTTCATATTTTTAGTTAGCTGTTTTCCGGGGAGGGGCACTAACCCTCCGCCAACCCACTTGTTGTCACATAGGGAACAAGTGTTGGTCGGTTATTAGGTTACCACCCAGCACTGTAAATGCTTTCCTAGTTTACAGGAAACCATTTGGCTTGTCACTCAATGCAGAGCTACTTTAAAAACAGATTACCACTACACTAAGTGGGTGGATGGTGGGTGCCCCACCTACCACCACATGGCACTTCACACCCTCAAGCTCATTTTCGTATATAATTTTAACCATCCTAGTCATATCCATTCACTCTACTTAACCAAAGGTAACTACTAGGCACTCTTATATCATCTGATCAACAGTGTTCATAATTCATAGATCTCAAACCCTATACAATCTTTCACAGTCCCATTTCTACTAATCTTCCTCTTGCCTTTTCATTGTAAAATGTTTAAAATTCATCCATCCATTATCCAATCCTATATCGCCCCACAGAGGAGCGTAGGAGCCTGGGGCTAGGCAAGTTGGTCCTGACATTTAAGATGAGAGTGAATAATATACATTAATCTGGGTAATAAGACACTTTCAAACAATCCTCTTTCCACTTCATTATTCTATTTCCCATTCTACTGTATATCAAGACCTTCATGGCATCTTCCACTTTTCTTTCTTAATTCATTCTACTTCTTTTCATACTTCTCTTGCACTTCTGTACCAAAATCTTTCACCAATTTAAGTCTTTCTCCATTCACCAACATGTCTCAGTGTGAGTCACTTTCTCTCTCAATAATCATCAATTTTTTCCATTTACAGAATCAGTCTGTAAATATTTCTTTCACTATTAGTAAGCAGAAAAGCATCACAGGCACACATCAGATTAGAAATATTATATCCCTCATCATTCATCATCAGCTTCAGACCTGTTACCAGAAAAAGAGAAATGTTAGCTAGGGAAGCTCTTATGTCTATGCTATACAATAGTGTATCCACCACATCTTTAATATGCCGTAACACTATGGAGTAATACCTATGATGCATATATAAACCAACTTAAAAAAAAAAAAAAAGTGTAGTAAGAACTCTAAATCTTGTGAGAAGATATGATCATACATAGCTAATCTTTCAAAATTCCAAAATATTAAAACTTAAAGATATTCATGTTTACTTCCTTATTAGTTACTTCATAACCTTAATCCATTTTTTAGATATTTCAATGCTATAAATTACAATTATTTTACTCGTGGTCATAATATTAAACTAGTGCTACCTCTGGTAAGTACAGATTAAAGTTAGCGACACATTATGAATTCTGGAGCAAAAATCTATAACACTCTGCCTGATTCTCTTAAGAATATCAACAGTCTGACAACCTTTAAATAAAAAGGTAAAAATACATCTACTCTTGAGAGCCATAAGAACGACAAGGCCATAAGAATATTTTTGTTTTTGTTTTATTCTGTTTTGTATTTAATCTGTAAATAAACTCGTTTTGATCTTTTCATTATTCCACAGGAGTAACAAAGGACTGAGTGTTGGCTGTTCACAATTCTGTCCATATCAACTGAGGGATTAAGTGTTTGATCTCAACCAAGAATAACTAACAAAAGAAGGGCATCTAGCTGCATTATATTACATTCCAACAAGAGTCTCTTAATAAGGGCATGTTGATATACAAAAGACAACAAATCTGGTCTATCTATCTATTGCCAGACGCCTTAATCCCGTAGAGGCGGCCACAAACAAATCGCCTCCATGTCGACCTGTCCCCCCCTCCCCCCATTTCAATACCCTGCTCCCAGCTCATTCTCCCAATCTCATATACCTCTCCATTCCATCTCTCCATCTCATCCTTCACCTTCCCTTCCCTCTCCCCCCCCACCCACTTCACTCAAATACACTCTCCTAGTCAGTCTCTCACTCTCCATATGGCCAAACCGCCTCAATGTATTTCTCTTAACGCTTTCTATCACATCCACATTCACACCACATCACTCCTTTATTTGTTCGTCTGTCTTTCCATGTGACTCCACAAGCTCAAATAACTCATTTCCACTGCTCTCACTCTTGACTTATGTCCCTCCATCAAAGTCCAAGCTTCACTTCTATGCAACAGAGTTGGTGTCACAATACTGTCATGCTGTGGCTTTTTTACTTCCATGCTCACTTCTCTATTTCTTATCACTGCTTTCAAAGAACCATCAATTTTTCTTCCTTGTTGTATCCTTTCAAATGCTTCATCCTCTAAACTTCCATCCTTACTCATCACACTACCCAGTACTTAAACCCACTCACATTTTCTATTTCCTTATCACCCAAACTCACTGTATGCTCAGTGACTTCATCTCTTTCGAAGTCTATAACTTTACACTTCCATACATTCACCTTTGGACTCTATTTCTTGCACACTCTCCCAAACTCATTCACCAAGCCTTGCATCTCCCTTTCATCATCACTTAACAACATATTATCATCCACAAACAACAGTACAGGGAGTTTCCAAACACTGCCCTCTCTCATTAGGGCCACTCCAACATCCATTGTCCTACCTTGTATCTCTTTAATGACCCCATCCATATACTGATTGAACAGCCACAGAGAAATGAAACATCTCTGTTTCAATTTAATCTTCAAACAGAAAACTTCACTCAGTTCACTGTATACACACACTGCAGCCTTAGCACCCTCATACATATTCTTCACCACATTCAACAACTTCCCATTTACACCATACACTCTTAATCCATCCATCCATTATCCAATCTTAAATACTTTTCACAATCCATGTCGATACACCATGTCATATGCTTTCTCCAAATCCATGAAGGCCGCATACAACTTCTTTCCCTTCTCTAGAAACTTTTCCATTAAAGACCTAAGAATGAATATCTGATCAACACATCCTCTTCCCTTCCTAAAACCTCCCTGATCTCCTCTAATTAATTCCTCTGTTATTTCCCTCTGTCAATAAGTATCCTACCATATACTTTTCCCATTACACTACGAAGACAAATGCACCTATGATTACCACACACTTCTTTTTCCCCTTTTCCTTTGTACAGTGAAATAATTATACCTGACTTCCAATCCTCCAGAACTTTACCTTCTCCCAGGCTAATCTGCTCATCGTCCACATCCATTCTACTACTATCTGTCCCCCATGCTTCAGCATTTCACCACATATTCCATCAATTCATGGGGCTTTCCCCATTTTGACTTTCTTCATTGGTTCCACAACTTACATCCTACTGATTTCTTCCTCTCTTCTCGTATCTCTCTTACTGGCCATTCCCCAGCCACTTATACTCGCATTTCTCTCATTCTCTATGTTCAACAATTCCTTAAAATGTTCTCTCCATCTGCTCACTTTTTCTCCCTTGTCCACTAGTAATCTATCATTTTTATCTTTCACTCCCCAACTAACTTCTTTGCCACCCAGTCTAACTCTCTTTCCCTCTTTCCAGAACATTTTCTTACATTCCCTCCACTTTACACTCAATTTCCTTCCAAATTCCTCATCCACTCCCTTCTTACTCTCTCGTATTATTCTTTTCACCTCTCTTTTCCTCTCAACATATAACTCTCTCTTCTGTCTCTCAACTTCCTCCATGCTCCTGTTTTTCATCCATTCACTATGCTTTCTTCTTTTGTGCCACAGCCTGTCTCACCTCTTCATTCCATCATCCTGTTCCTTGCACCTCCTTTTGTCTTCTCTCCACCCCACACACCACCTCACGTGCTGCACAGATTTCCTCTGTGAATATCTTGCACACACCTTCCACCTGCAAAGCTTGGTGGAAGAGTTTGGTAGAGTGCTTAAGAAATGGAATCTAAAGGTGAATGTAGGGAAGAGTAAAGTTATGATTGTCGAGAGAAATGAAGTCAGTTAATGTAAAGCGAGGTTGGAAGAGGAGGAAATGGAAAATGTGAGAGTGTTTAAGTACTTGGGTAGTGTGATGAGTTGGGATGGAAGTTTAGAGGGTGAAGTGCTTGAGAGGGTACAACAAGGAAGAAAGGTTGCTGGTTCCTTGAAAGCAGTGATAAGAAACAGGGAAGGAAGCATGGAAGTGAAAAAGTTATTGCATGACAGAATTGTGATACCAACTCTAACATATGGAAGTGAAGCTTGGAGCATGGTGGGGGGACACATGTCAGGAGTAAGAGCAGTGGAAATGGGTTATTTGAGAGAAGCATGTGGAGTCACATGGAGAGAGAGACTGACAAATGAGGAAGTGAAGGAGCATTGTGATTTGGATGTGGATGTGATAGGAAGCGTTAGGAGAAACACACTCAGGTGTTTTGGCCATATGGAGAGGATGGAGAGCGAGAGACTGGCGAGGAGAGTGTATGTGGGTGAGGTGGAGGTGGGGAGAGGCAGGGGAAGGCCAATGATAAGATGGAGGAATGGAGTGGAGAGGTATACGAGAGAGAGGGGTGTGAACTTGGAGCAGGGCAGTGAAATGGTGTGGGACAGGGCGACATGGAGGCGATTTGATTGTGGCCACCCTTTACATGATTAAGGCGTCTGTCTGGCAATAGACAGACAGACAGACTTTCCACCACCACCATCTGCTCCAAATCGTAATTACCCAATTGCTCTTCCACTTCTCTCTTATATTCTGCCTTTTTCCATCCTCTTGCAACCTTTCTACCCTCCTTGTATGAATTAATTCCTCCTGTCCTACCTTTCTTCTGTTCTTCCATTTCATTTGAACCTAGACTTTTGCCACCACCAAGTGCTGGTCAGAAAGTCCACTCCTCCAACCTCTATATGCTCTTGCATCCATTACACACTTCATTCTATCATCCATACACACATAATCAATTATTGCCTTCCATTCATTCAGTTCACTATCCACCCTTACCATCACTCACCATGGATACCTGTGGATCATTTTCTGCCTAAAGAGGGTATTAGCTACCATCAACCCCCCCCCCCCTGGCACAAATGTCAATTAGAGCACTGCCATTCTCATCCACTTCTGCAGGCACACCCCACTCACCAACTACTCCATCCACCTTCACATTCCCTACTTTTCCATTCATATCTCCAATCAAATACAAAAATGGAGGTGCAGAAACTCAAATTGATTTTATGCTGATGAGAAAGGAGCAAGATATTAAAGTGAAAGACTGTAAAGTTATACCATGTGAAGCATGTCTACCAAAACATAGACTTATTAGGTATGGATTTGAGAGTGGAAAATATGAAAGGAAGAAAGAAAAGGAAGGTTGTTAAAAGAGTAAAGGAGTGGAAGTTGAAGGATGAAGAGATAAGACTACAATTTGAAGAGAGTTTTAAGAGAAGAAATGAGAGACAGAGAGGCAACTGGAAGCACTTCAGGGATAATATAACAGAGGCTGCGAGGGGAGTCTGTGGAGAAACAACAGGTCACAGGAGAAAAGAAAAAGAGACGTGGTGGTGGTATGAGGAGGTGAAGCAGGCGATATTTGAGAAGAAAAGAGCATTTCAAGTATGGCAGAGAACTAGAAGGGAAGAAGACAGAAGATAATATAATGAAAAGACAAAACAGGCAAAGAGAGAAGTGGCAAGAGCAAAATGGGTGGGATGGGAAAGCTGGAGTAGAGATCTGGAGAGTGCACAAGGACGGACGAAAACGTTTAAAATTGCAAGACAGATGAGGAAGGAGAGGAAAGACGTGGTGGGAGCTAAATTTGTAAAGGATGAAAATGGAGAAATAAAAACTGATGAGGCAGAAATACTGGAAAGGTGGAAGAGGTACTTTGAGGAACTGTTAAATGAAGAAAATAATTATGAGATAGAAGAGATGGGAAAAGCTGAAGGGCCAGTTGCAATGATAACAGAAGCTGAAGTGGAGATAGTCTTAAAGGAAATGAAGTCCGGGAAAGCTCCAGGCCCAACAGGTATAACAGCCGATCTGATAAAAAAAGGCTGGAAGTACTGGTGTAAAAGAATTGACAAGGATTTTTAATAACATCTTAGTAGGAGGACAGCCACTGAAGACTGGAGAGACAGCTGGACAATGCCAATTTATAAAGGGAAAGGAGATGCCCTTCCTAGAGTCAGACTTTTGAAGCATGGAATGAAGATATTCGAAAAGGTGCTGGAAGGAAGGCTGAAGCAGATAGTGAAGATAGATAACCGACAGTTTGGATTTTGCGCAGGTAAATCCACAATAGATGTAATATTCATCATGAGACAGTTGCAGGAAAAGTTTCAACAGAGGAGGAAATGCTTGTACCATGTGTTTGTGGACTTGGAAAAAGCTTTTGACAGAGTACCAAGGAGAGTTACAGAGTGGGCCTTGAGAAGACACAATGTGCCTGAGAGCCTCATTGCAGCTGTCATGTCTCTCCATATTGATACAGGATCAAAAGTCAAGACAATAGCAGGAACATCAGGAAATTTTGGAATAGAAGTTGTGGTACATCAAGGGTCAGCATTCAGTCCATCGCTGTTTAACACAGTAATGGAGGAGGCAACATGGGAATGTAGGGGGGAAGGCCCATGGGAATTGCTGTATGCTGATGACCTAGTGCTGACAGCAGAGACTAAGGAAGAAGTGGTGGAAATGCTTAATAAATGGAAAAATGGAATGGAGAAGAGGGGAATGAAAATAAATATGGATAAGACAAAGGTAATGGTGACAGGCAAGAAACCAGTAGAAAGAATTCAGTCAGGAAAATGGCCATGTGGATGCTGTGGCAGAGGAGTAGGAGTGAACTCAGTGTTGTGCACGGAGTGTAATAAGTGGTGCCATGGAAGGTCTGCAGAATTTGAGAGGAGTGCAAAATTTACGCTGCCCAGCCTGCATAAGAAGACCGGCGGAGGGAGACGAAGCAGAGGATGCGGTAGAGGTGAATGGGGGCACACTACAGGAAGTGCAGCAGTTCTGCTATCTAGCAGATGTATTGGACTGCGAAGTAGGGGTGGGGGTTAAAGTGGAAGGAAATAGCTAGCCTACTGGTCAACAAACACATACCACTGAGACAAAGAAGTAAAATATATGATGCCTGCATTAGACCAGTATTGATATATGGTGCTGAAACATGGGCTTTGACAGATAGACTGATGAATGTTCTGAGGAGTACTGATCGTAGAATGTTAAGATACATGGCAGGGGTGAGATGGGAGGACAGAATTTTGAGTGAGGAGGTAGCCAAAAGATGCGGGGTGAAGGATCTCGATATCATCTTGAGGCAGAAGCGGCTCAGATGGTTTGGTCATGTGAGGAGGAGTGAGGAAGGGAGCTGTGTGAGAATAACAGAGGAACTGGAAGTGGTGGGACGTCGACTGCCAGGAAGACCTAAGAAGACCTGGAAAAGTGTTGTAATGCAAGATATGGAAGACTGGGTATTGGAGAAGATTCAATCCAGGATAGGAAGCAGTGGAGAAAAGCCATCGCACGTCCAACTCCAGTTTGAATATGGGAACAGAAGGACGAAAAACGAAGACGATGATGATGATGATGATCTCCAATCAAATACACTCTCTCATTCCTTTCAAACTTTATCATCCACACTTGCACATTTATCCAGAACACTTCTTTCCCTCTGCTTTCATGATCTTTCATTGGTGTATACACACACACACAATTGCCTACATCTGTAGTCCAACTGTCAATCTTACCCACACAATCCTTGAGTCAACTGACCCATACTCTCTTATATTCTCCTTCCATCTCTTGCACACAACAAGACACACTCCTTCTTTGGCCCTCTCATTCTCACCCATTCCCATGCATATACCCGATCCATACTCCCATTCTCTCACACTCTCACCTCTCCATTTAGTGTCGGTTATTCCAGATACATCCACTTTTGCACCCTCAAGCACCTGGTCTCTCTTTCACCTCATCATTCGCACCCCTTAACATCCATGTTGCAATCCATACCATATGGTAAGTCTTACTAATAACCAACAATATAATAAAAAATAAATAAATAAATGCTAGTACTGTGTATAAAAACAAAATTAAAATAGAAAGGGGAAGAACTAAAAGAAAAAATTCAAAGTATGAAACCAGGTCTTACTTGTCACTTGGAGGCAGGTTGAGTGTGATGGAACCTTGTACTGCATCGCCGAATTTGAGGTAGCCAAAAAACCCCACAGCTATGTACCCACATGTGACCAAAATCATACCCGTATTGAGCACTCCATTACACCCACGCAGATCCTCAGGGTGCGTCATTTTCCTCTCCAATGGCAAAACCTACAAGGAAAGGGATAACAATGCAGGTTTACAAGGTATATATAATACAGCATAATCATGTTCTTGACCATTCACTTCTTATATCACTGTCATCATCAAATCCATTTTTCCTCCATCAGGAGCATTGAAGTCCAGGGTTAGGCCTCCTATACTCTATTTTTTTCCAGCTGATGATCCACTTTCGTGAATGTGGCCCCTGCGCACTCCTGCCGCGTGATTGGTTGATTTCAATTTCATTCCTGGAAGTATCATATTTACAAAAAAAACAGTTGTACCTTATATTCACATTCTCATAGATGCTGTTTTGCACTGCCATTGTACTATACAAACAGGCGTGAAACGAGTATGTATCTGTGCTTCACCCAAATGGACAATGAATTTGAAGAAGTTGAATATGAATTGATATATTTATTGTTGTAAAAGATACAGAGTTGTTGCTTCTCCCTACATTTTTTAAAAAATAAACGCTTTTGGCTGGCTAAGTGCAAATAAAATGTATCTTAATAGTACTTAGGCACTTTTTACATTAGACAATACAGTAGTACCATTCTAAGTAAATTAGCGGTTTGGTGGAAGTGGGGAGGTGAATGCAACAGTTGCTACAGAGGAGGGGGACACGAGAGATGGCCAGGCGGGAGAAACAAGTCTCGTCTTGCAAGATGTCAGACTTTATTATGGATCACACCTACTCCACTGCTTTCATACCTTCGCCCTTATTATCCACAAGTATATATGTCCGTAAGTATATATATATATTTGTTTATTACAGATGCAACAACTCTGTACCTTTTACAACAATAAATATTTCAATTCAAATTCAACTTCCTCAAATTCATTTTCCATTTGGGTGAAGCATGGATACATAATCATTTCATGTCTGTTTGTATGGTACAGTGACAATGTAAAACAGCATTTATGAGAATTGGAATATAAGGTAGAAATGTTTTTTTGTAAATAGGATACTTCAGGTATGAAACTGAAACTAACCAATCACGCGGTAGGAGTGCGCAGGTGCCACATTCACGAAACTGGATCATCAGCTGGATAAAAATAGAGTATAGTCCTGACATTCTAAGCAAGGATGACAAGTTTCTGGTCCCTGAGCAGCATTATAACCCTAATCATACTTTGAACTTAAATGCATATGGGTCATATTTGGTTAAAGTTCCTTTACAGACATCAGAGGGTCTTGATTTGTTGACCATATGCTTACCATTTTCTTTTTTTTTTTAAACATCACAATCTTCCCACTCTTTCCTACTCAAGGATTGGGTGAGGCATGGGTTCAGCGAGCAAGAAAACATTACAAAGGTAAAACTAATCAACAACATGCCCAATGAAATGGGGCACACTCTCACTTACTCACCAAACACCTAGAAGCCAAACTCTCCTTCACAGGTATAACCATCCACACACACAGTATATGCTTTATATTATCATAACCATCTGAGATAGTCAATCCAATAACTATCAAGTACTAAAAGGGGTACCAAACCTATCTGTACTCCACTGTACAAAATTCACCCAAACAGCTCTATCCCCTGAAAATTCCCTGACCTCATCAGCCTCTGTACCTTGATTTCTCACACACTCATTTACCATATCTATCTAACTCCTCCTTGACCTACCATCCCTCCTCCTACCAACAAACCCACTCACATATATCCTTTTCATTACCCTATTTATACTCATTCTCTCCATATGACCATACCATCTAAGTACACTCTCTTCAGTTATCTAGACTTCCTCGCTCCACATCTGTTATTAATTTTATCCACTGATGTGAAGACTGATGTGGTGTACGGGACTGGTGGCGGGGCGAGGCTTGGCTACTGTGGCCCCACGGGGCCTACGTCATCACTATCACTGTCGGCAGATATTTCCACATCTTGCTGTGTTTTTTTCTGCCTCTCATGAATCCCTTGAAGTCAGAATCGTCACTGGGGTCATCAGAATCAAAAAGGTTAGGGATGCTAGGATCGCTGGCTGCTTGTGGAGGGGTGGCAGGACGGCTGGTTGATGGGGCAGGGTCTCTTGGGGTTCTCATGAATTTTGTGATTAGAGACTGTTTCCTCTTGTTAACCCCATCTCTGTGGAAGTCAGCGTAAAAGCGAAGGGGCCGAGAATTAACAATGCATAACAACCTGGCCAATATCCTCGCTGTCACTGACCAGCTGAAAGGAACCATCGTGAGCAACGAATGTGACCAAATTAGGGCTCAGGAAGCATGCCAGGGTGTTGACAGGGCCTTTCGCTTTTATGCTGACCTCCACAGAGATGGGGTTAACAAGAGGAAGCAGTCTCTAATCACAAAATTCATGAGAACCCCAAGAGACCCTGCCCCCAACGACCAGCCGTCCTGCCACCCCACTCCAAGCAGCCAGCGATCCTAGCATCCCTAACCTTTTTGATTCTGACGACCCCAGTGACGATTCTGACTTCGAGGGATTCATGAGAGAGGCAGAAAAAACACAGCAAGATATGGAAATATCTGTCGACAGTGACAGTGATGACGTAGGCCCCAAGGGGCCACAGTAGCCAAGCCTTGCCCCGCCACTAGTCCCGTACACCACGCCAGTCTTCACATCAGTGTAAATGCTTTTTTTTTTTTTTTTAAATGTTTCTTACCTATGATGTTTTCTTATAAATATTACTGTACAGTACATTAGTTCATATTTGTTTCATTTATCATCGTAAAACTAAGAGGTAGAGTCGAGAGAAAGAGTGGGAAAATGTGCTTACCTTGGGGTGATGTCGACCAATTTGCCTTTATTTCATATATTTAATTGTTTGAATTTTGCAAATTTTGATTTTGCGAGGGTTTTTGTCGACCATACTCTCGCAAAAATTGGAGGAAGGACTGTACACTAAACCTCCAATTCTCCGGACACAATAGAGCCAAAGGCATGTCTGGGTAGTGGCAACATCCGGATAATAAACACTATTCCCCTACCACACCCAGGCCCTACCTATACCCACCTCCAACCTATACCAAACTTATTTGTACAGTACCTATGCTTAATTTGGCAGTGTTTTCCAGTCATTTAGGCATATGTAGACATCAAAACACACATAGGCATATCAAAAGTAATGGTAAACACCAAGAAAACCATGCAGAAAAACCACTATCTATCTATTGCCAGACGCCTCAATCCCACACGGGGTGGCCACAAACAAATCGCCTCCACGTCGCTCTGTCCCCTGCCATTTCACTGCCATGCTCCCAGGTCACACCCCCCTCTCTCATATACCTCCCCACTCCATCCCTCCACTTCATCCTCGGCCTCCCCCTCCTTCTCCCCTCCTCCACCTCACTCACATACACTCTCCTCATCAGTCTCTCACTCTCCATCCTCTCCACATGCCCAAACCACCTTAACGTGTTTCTCCTAACACTTCCTATCACGTCCACATCCACACCACAACGCTCCTTCACTTCTTCATTTGTTAGTCTGTCTCTTCATGTGACTCCACATGCTTCTCTCAAATAACTCATTTCCACTGCTCTCACTCTTGACTTCTGTTCTTCCAACAGGGTCCAAGCTTCACTTCCATACGTTGGAGTTGGTATCACAATACTGTCATGTAGCAACTTTTTCACTTCCAAGCTCATTTCCCTGTTTGTAACCACTAAGGAAGCAGCAACTTTCCTTCCCTGCTGCACCTTTTCACGCACTTCACCCTCCAGACTTCCATCCATACTCATCACACTACCCAAGTACTTAAATGCACCCACATTCTCCATATCCTCCCCATCCAATCTCACTGTACATTCTCTGACTTCACTTCTCTTGAAGACCATCACTTTACTCTTCCCTACATTCACCTTCAGATTCCGCTTCTTACACACTCTCCCAAACTCATCTACAAAGCCTTGCAGCTCCCCTTCGTCTTCACTCAACAACACAGTATCATCTGCAAACAACAGTACAGGGAGTTTCCAATCACTGCCCTTTCTCACTAGGGCTGCTCCAACATCCACAGCCCTACCTTGAATCTCTTTTCTAACCCCATCCATATACAGATTGAACAACCATGAAGACATGACACATCCTTGTTTCAATCCAACCTTCAAATGGAAAGATTCACTCAGTTTGCCATGCACATGCACTGCAGCCTTAGCACCCTCATACATACTCTTCACTGCCTTCAACTTCTCATCTACTCCATATATTCTTAATACTTTCCACAATCCTTGTCTATCCACCCTGTCATATGCTTTTTCCAAATCCATGAAGGCTGCATACAACATCTTTCCCTTCTCTAGAAACTTTTCCAATAAAGATCTAAGAATGAATATCTGATCTACACAACCTCTTCCCTTCCTAAAACCTCTCTGTTCTTCTCCAACTAATTCCTCTGTTATTTCCCTAACACTGTCAATAAGTATCCTACCATATACTTTTTGTCTTACAATAAGAAGGCAAATGCCCCTATGATTACCACACACTTCTTTTTCTCCTTTTTCTTAGTACAAGGGAATAATTATACCTGACTTCCAATTCTCTGGGACTTTACTTTCCTCCCAGGCCAATCTGCAGACCTTCCACATCCATTCTATTACTTTCTCTCCCCCATGCTTCAGCATTTCACCACAAACTCCATCTATTCCTGGGGCTGTCCCCATTTTAACTTTCATCATTGCTCCTACCACTTCCATCCTACTGAAAACCAAAAAACACCCAACCTGTACATGTACAGTACCCCTCCTTATTTTTGTACTGTTTTCAGGTCATTCTGGCATATTTTGGCATAAAAAAATACATATGAATATCCTAAATATTTTTCACCAGCATGAAAACCATGCAGAAAAAACAATGAAAACCAAAAAACACCCTACCTAAACACTACCGTATGTACAGTAACCCTCCTTATTTTGGTAGTGTTTTCAGGTCATTCTGGCATATTATGGCATCAAAACATACATAGGAATATCCTAAATAATTTTCAACATAAGAAAACCATGCAGAAAAACCACTGAAAATCAAAAAAACACCCTACCTTAACAAAACTGTATGTACAATACCTCTCCTATTTTTGGCAGTTTTTCGGTCATTCTGTTATATTGTGACATCAAAACACACATAGGAATATCCTAAGTAAATTTTAGCAACAAGTAATCTACGAAAGAAACCTAAAGCTACCTGCCGAAGAACATTCGGTTGGGGTACTTAGCATCCAGTGCACCGCCGCCAGACTTCGTAACTCGCCGCCTTCAGCAGGTTGTCCCGTGTGGTCTAGTGACAAACACTAGTGCCTAACATGAGGTCAAAGAACTCGTCCTCGTCATCCTCAATCTGTTGGACCTGGGCGATGACCGGTGACGTGCAGTGCGGTGATGGTGGCCTACCCACCTCAGGAGACTCCAAAAACAGACGCAAACTTACGTCTAACTGAGACTCAATGGCTGTCGATGTGCTTAGTTGTGGGTCCAAGAGTGATGGCGAAAAATGAGCTGGGGCTGGTGGTGGTGGTGGTGATGAGAATGGGCTGGCACTCGTGGGGGTCGCAGGCTTGAAGAACGTGTCGATCCTGGTCTGGCGGTAGGACCGATGATTCTGCCAAAGGATAACAGCATCCCAGACTGCCCGCAGCTCCATCGCCAGGCTGAGCAGCACTAACTCCCTGTCACAGTGCGGGTGCTCAGCATACTCCAGCATCCCCTCAACGCAGCCATGGAAGACACCGAGGTGAGGGAGTGAAGGAGGTGCAGAGGGCTGCAAGTCAGGGTCCTTATACTCATCCTCGTCAATCCCCCTGTCCTCTTGCATGCCCGCAGTGGCAGCAGTGGCGATCTCCTCATCAGACATGGTCTGGTAACCAGGTTCACGGCCGTTGTTGTCCAACCAATCCCGCATGTCATCGACGTTCACCTGCACTCCTGCCTGTCTAAGGCGACTGTGGAAATCATCCACATCAAAGCCCTCGAAGTCATGCTTGGCTTTGATTCCCTGCAGGAGACAAGACCAACTGCTTTAGAGGGTTTTGATGGAGACTTCCTTCCACACATTCGCCCAGCTGAACACGACAGACTTCAGGTCGTAATGCTGAAGATTCTGCAAGGTCTGCTCCCTACGTGTGTCCTCCACCGCATCCTCATCCCCCAGCACCAGCATCACCTCATTCAGGAACCTCCGGCGGTGCAGTCTCTTTGCAGCCACGATAACACCCTGGTCCATTGGCTGAATCAGAGCAGTCGTATTAGGTGGCAGAAACATGCACCTAATCCGCCTATCAAAAGCAACCAAATTCATCTCAGATGGATGTGCAGAAACATTGTCCAGGGGCAGGAATGCCTTCACCTGGTTGCAAGTGATTCCGAGGACCTCCGTTTGATAACAGATAACCTCCTTGACGAAATGTCAGTGGAACCAATCTCTGAAGATCTTGGCGGTACACCAGGCCTTCACAGAAAGGTACCACACAACAGGCAGGCTATTCATCAACCCACGGAGACAATGTGTGTGTGTGTTTTTTTTTTTAATGCACGGAAGAAGGAACCAAAGGCCAGGGCCCGCATACTGTTCCATCCAAGAAATAGTAAAAACAATACCAAAGAGAGCCAAATTCAAGATCCATTCATTTCGAGATGCCTGGACACACTGCGTTTGAAAGATTGGAGATCATAGGAAGTAGGGAATACAGACAGAGGGCGACAGTTCCAGAGTTGACCAGTTGCATATATGAAGGACTGGGAGTAACGGTTAACTTTTGCATTAGAGAGTTGGACAGAAAAGGGATGAGAGTTTGTTGCTAGACGGGTACTACGTGCCCGTCGTAGAGGTGGAGGGATGCAAGAAGACAGTTCAGAGGAACAGTGACCATTGAAGTGGCGATAGAAGAGAGATAAAGAAGCAACAGTGCGGCGAAGAGACAAAGGTTGAAGGGAATCAGTAAGAGGAGGAGAGTTAATGAGACGAAAAGCCTTTGACTCCACCCTATTGAGAGGAGCTGCATGTGGGGAGCCTCCCCACACATGAGAGTTGTACTCCATACACGGGCGAATAAAACCCGTGTACAAGGTCAACAACTGTGCAGGGGTAAGGAAAGTTCGGAATCGGCTTAGCACACCTAATCTCTTGGAAGCAGATTTCACAAGAGATGTAATATGTTCTTTCCAAGACAAATCCTGAGAGAATGAAACCCCAAGCATGTTCAAGGATGTTGCAGGACATAACTGTTCATTATTAAACATTAGTGGGTAATCCTGAGGAAGATTTTGTCGGGTTGATAAGTGTAAGAACTGAGTGAACAGTGGACGGCTGTCCGATTGTTTGCGGCATTTTCGTTCTTGTTCAAATAATCAAAAGTCACAGTGCGAAGGATTAAGTGTAGTTAAACACCGGATTATTGGACATGCTTCAAGAGCAATTATGACCACTGTAAAAACCTTAGAGGTGAGGGTAAACAAGGAGTAAACAACAATCATGGTGTAAGTAAACATTGTCAACAGCTAAATATTTTCCACGATCACTTCTATATCCTCATTATCTGGTTACATTCTATTTACTTCATGATTTGTCCCATATTTAAGTGCACTGGCTGTGAAAGAGGTGATTTTCTCAGTGATTACCATGTCTCTTACATACGTTCACTATCTAGTCACCTGGTGAACATTTTTGCCTTACACACATCAAAATCATAATTTTTCTGGTTACATTTTATTTACTTCATGCTTTGTGTTCCATACTTGAGTGCATAGGCTGTGAAAAGGTGATTTTCTCAGTAATAATCATGTCTCTTCCTTACGTTCATTATGTAGTCAGCTGGCGAACACCCCTGCATTACTCACTTCAAAATCATCATTTTTGGGTTAAAATTCGATTAATTCATGCTTTGTGCCAATTATTTATGTGAATGGGGTCTTAAATAAGTGCTATGCATGTCCAGTAGGGAGGCAGGTAGGTGGTTTTCTGATTTAGGTTAGGTTAGGTTAGGGTCAAGAACGACCAGTGCTGTTGGTGAACAGTGAACACCTTTGCCATAGGTAACTCTTTTTCTGGTAACAATTTATTTATTTGATGCTTTGTGTCCCATATTTTAGTGCATAAGATTTGAGAAATGATGATTTTCATAGTGATTGCCACGTCCGATACTTACTTACACTAACCTGCCAACTTGTGAACACCCCTGCCTTACTCACCTCAAATTCATCATTTTTGGGTTAAAATTCGATTAATTCATGCTTTGTGCCAATTATTTATGTGAATAGGGTCTTAAATAAGTTATGCATGTCAGGTAGAGAGGTAGGTAGGTGGTTTTCTGATTTAGGTTAGGTTAGGTTAGGGTCAAGAATGTCCAGTGCAGTTGGTGAACAGTGAACACCTTTGCCATACCTAACTCTTTTTCTAGTAACAATTTATTTATATGATGCTTTGTATCCCATATTTTAGTGCATAAGATGTGAGAAATGATGATTTTCATAGTGACTGCCATGTCCGATACTTACTTACACTAACCTGCCAAATTGTGAACACCCCTGCCTTACTCACCTCAAATTCATCATTTTGGGGTTAAAATTTGATTAATTCATGCTTTGTGCCAATTATTTATGTGAATAGGGTCTTAAGTAAGTGCTATGCATGTGCAGTAGGGAGGTAGGTAGGTGGTTTTCTGATTTAGGTTAGGTTAGGTTAGGGTCAAGAATGTCCAGTGCAGTTGGTGAACAGTGAACACCTTTGCCATACCTAACTCTTTTTCTGGTAACAGTTTATTTATATGATGGTTTGTATCCCATATTTTAGTGCATAAGATGTGAGAAATGATCATTTTCATAGTGATTGCCATGTCCGATAATTATTTACACTAAGCTGCCAACTCATGAACATCAATGCCTTACTTACCTCAAAATCATCATTTTTGGGTTAAAATTCAATGAATTCATGCTTTGTGTCCATTATTTAATGCATATGGTGTGAGAAAGGGTGATTTTCATAGTGATTTCCATGTCTGATACTTACTTACACTTAATGGCAAGTTGTGAGCACCTATGCCTTACTCACCTCTAAATCATCATTTTTTTGTTAAAATTCAGATAATTCATGCTTTGTGTGCATTATTTATGTGAAAGGGGACTTAAATAAATGCTATGCATGTCTGGTAGGGAGGTGGGTAGGTGGTTTTCTGATTTAGGTTAGGTTAGGTTAGGGTCATGAATGACAAGTGCTGGAGCTTCAGGGTCACTATCTGGACAAGACCACTTTCCGGTCATGCCTTTGGCTCTATTACATCGGATAGTGGAGGGATTACTTATAATATAATATACTATACAGGGTGATTCACGAGTTTCTCCGGAAACTCTGAGAAATGCACGCTTATGCAATTCTAAGCATAAAATACTCTATAAGTATAGGTGTTTAATGTAATGGTTTACAAGTGGGGAAATTTTCAAATTTGACATATGTGAATGGGAGGCGGCTAGGCTGGTGGCGGCCTTGCTGTGTTGCCAAGTTACTCAATTTTCTTTTAAATTTTACACATTGTTCTCATTCTGAATGAAACTATTCTTTCATTAATCGTCAGGTAAGTAACTGTTCTCCATAGAAAAGTATGTCACTTTAAATTGACAAATAAATCTACTATTGAAGGAGTAAACATGGCAAAGATGCCATATCAGTGATACTAGATGAGGTACCTCAGAGCATACCAACACAGTTCCCGCCAAGTGCTAGCGAGTGTGGCAGGCCTCTTTATTCCAGGGACGGTTTCATCCACATTCCGCTACAATGTCATTCACTTTTGCAAACGTGGAGTATGCAAATTTGATTTTTATCTATGGGTTCTGCAATGGCAACGTTGAAGCATCAGCAAGAGAATACAGACGGAAATATCCAAACAGAAGGAGCCCAGATGCAAAAGTGTTTTACCATGTATACATGGAGAGGCAAGTTGAAGCACGACACATAGTAGGAATGGTACATCACAGCCCCTAGCATCAGTACAAGATAAATTTCATTCCGACTTAGTGTTCCACAAGCGAAGGTATGGAGGACATTAAAGCAGGAAGGTCTGTACCCATATCACATACAACAAGGTTAGCATCTACAACCCGGGGATTCTGCTCAACGACTTTATTGCTGTACTTGGCTAGCAGATCATCCTCAGCTGTGCAAGTACATTTTATACATTGATGAAGCCATATTTACCCGCAGTGAATCACACAATACTCGTAATGCACACTCGCGGTCAAAAGAAAATCCCAAGGAAACAATTGAACAGAACTTTCAACCTCGATTTTCAGTTAATGTGTGTTCCGGTATGATTGACAACCAGCTGATTGGACTTCATATCTATGAAGGGAGGCTTACAGGAGATGTCTTTGTTAATTTTCTCAGAGATGAACTTCCCTTGTTACTTAAAGATGTGCCTCATTTTTCAACATGATGGGGCGCCTCCCATTCACATAATTATGTCAATTTGAAAATTTCCCCACTTGTAAACCATAACATGAAACACCTATACTTATAGAGTATTTTATGCTTAGAATCGCATAAGCTTGCATTTCCCAGAGTTTCCGGAGAAACTCGTGAATCACCCTGTATATATATACAGTATATAAAAAATATACTCATATATATATACTATATATATATATACATCAATCTATCTATCTATAGCCCGATGCCCTAATCCCGCAAAGGGTGGCTACAGACAAAACGCCTCGAAGTCACTCTGTCACCCACCATTTGACTGCCCTCCCCCCAACTCACTCCCCCCTCCCTCATATGCCTCTCAACTCTATCCCTCCACCTCATCCCCAGTCTCCCCCTCCCCCCCTCCACTTCACTCACATACACCCTCTTAGCCAGTCTTTCATTCTCCATTCTCTCCACATCTCCAAACCACCTCAATGTGGACCTGGAGCGATGGCGTCTTCGTCGTGGGTCTACCCCCCAGAGGCTGTCGTGGAGAAGAGGAGGACAGCATGTGGCCCAAACCCTCCCCCCCCCGGCCCCTCATGGGGCCTGAGAACCTGGGAGTGGCTTCGGTCGCCTGGGCAAGTACCACATCTCTCCACACACCGCACACAACAACACCGTTTTTTCTACACCGAGAAATGACTCCCCGGCGGTCATTTCTCGACGACTTCTCGCCGGAGATATTGAAAGCAATCCAGGACCCACCAATAAATATACATGTCCAACATGCTCAAAACCTATTACGTCGAGTTGACAGACAAAGGGTTCAGTTCAGTGCAATTCCTGCAAGAGCTGGACCCATTACACTTGCACAACACTTGCATCCAGAAAAGACTACACAAACACCTGGACCTGCTCCTTATGTTCCTTCCCCCCACCCACTAACCCCCTCACCAACCCTACTCCAACTTCCCCCACACCTCCTCAACAAATCCTTCCCACACCATCCAATCCCCTAACCCCTCCTATCCCACCCCGAACTAATCCACCCCAACCCTTACCTCCACCACAACCTTCTCCTACCCCTTCCCCTCTACCCTCACCACCACCTCCCCTCCGTGCTGCAGCACCCAACACACACCGCACACTTAACATAAACATTCTCCAACTAAACATAGATGGCATAAAAACAAAAAAACAAGAACTCACACAATTCATCAAACAACACAACATACACATTGCCATCTTACAAGAAACAAAACTACGCACAACACAAAAAACACCTACATTTTATAATTTCACCACCATCAGACAAGACTGGGCCGACAGTGGTGGCAGTGGACTCATCACCCTGGTACACAAATCCGTCAACTTTTCAGATACCAGTGCACACACAAAGGCACTTCTCCCCCCACATGACACTACGACAGAAATACAATCAATTAAAATAAGCACTGGTAACAAATCACACACGACAATTGTCAACATATACATTCCCCCCCAATCATCCCCCACAGTGCCACACAGTTACTCTCCACAAATACACCACATCACTAACATACCCATCATCATCCTGGGTGGTGATTTCAACGCCAAGGTGTCGGCCTGGTATGTCAACAACTCTGACACACACAAAGGGATGGCACTACAAACCCAGACAGATCACCTTTTTGTACTCAATCATCCCAAACTTCATACCCACATCCCACACCAAGCCCTCTTCCTCCCATCATCCCCAGACATCACCTTCTGTTCCCCAAACCTCGCCCCCACAACTTCCTGGAGGGCGGTCACAGCCCTTGGCTCTGACCACCTCCCGATCATCATCACTACCAAAACCAGAATCACCCCAGCTGGCCACACACACACTTACACTAATTATAAGAGAGCCAACTGGGAGGCTTTCACAACTGAAACAGAACAACACTTTGAAACATTAAACAGTACATCCATCACAAACATCAACACCGCTGTGCACACTTTCAATACAATTATACAAAATGCAGACAAAAGACACATCCCCAGAGGCAAGAGAAAAAGACACAACCACAATTTCACACCAGAAATTCAAGGCCTCATCAGACAACAGGACACACTACGACACTCCCGAACACCACATACGCATGACACCATACGACAAATACAAGAACTCAACACTCGAATAAACAATAAAATATCAGAACGGCAAACACTAAATTGGAATAAGTATCTCCCAACACTTGATCACAAAATAAACACAAGCAAACTCTACAAAACACTAAACAGCATCACACTCTCCAACAGCAACACTACACAATCACATGCTGCCATCACAACAACAGACGCCATTCCTTCAAACAAACAACAAGCAAACACTCTCATTAATCACTTTTCACATGTCAGCTATCTAAACCCTCATCGTGACGACCGACATATCATCCGACGTAAGAGACAGTTCCCCACAGACCCAGACTTCGCACCTTTCACTTACAACCAGACGAAGCACACCATCAGCAACCGTCAGCACTCATCTGCCTGTGGACCAGACAACATAAGCAACATACACCTTAAACACACTGGACCACAAGGCATACAAGCACTCACCAACATATCAAACTACAGTTACTCACACAACATAATACCCAACATCTGGAAGCATGGCATTATCATCACAATTCCCAAACCCAACAAAGACCCCACATTACCTTCCTCACACCACCCCATCACACTCCTCTGCACCCCCTCCAAAGTCACTGAAAGACTGGTACTACAACTAGTTACACCTCACACTCCCCTAGCCCCATCACAACACGGTTTTAGGCCACTATACTCCACAAACACTCTTCTTACAGACCTCACACAGAGAGTTTTTGATGGCATGAATTCAGGTAGGCCAGCACATAGAACACTCCTTGTCACACTAGACATAAGTAAAACTTTTGATTCCATCTCCCGCCACAACCTCACAAACAAAATATTCAACACAAACATGCACAATAACACAAAAAGATGGCTAGCAAACTACTTAGCAGGGAGATATGCACATGTAACTTTTGCTGGTCAGTCCTTGAACATTAGAAACTTCACAAATGGTGTCCCCCAAGGATCTGTCTTGTCTCCTACACTATTCAATCTATACATGCATGACATACCCACACCCCACACACAACAAATACACATAGCTTCCTATGCAGACGACATAACACTTACATGCACACACCAAAATGCAAACACAGCCACACAAATCCTCCAACCTTACCTCGACACACTGAATGAATGGTTCACCACAGACTCAAAATAGCCCCAGCCAAATTTACAGTGACCCTTCTCACAAACTGGACAGCAGAACACAGTCACATTCCACACCTTATCACAGACAATACTCCCCTACCACACACACACACACACACACTCCAAATCCTTGGTGTAACATACAATACATCAATGTCATTTAAAGAACACATCACAAACATCAAAAATAAATTAACACCTAGACTCAATGCCCTGAAGTCACTTGGCCATACAACATTTGGACACAACAAAGAAACCACCACCACAGTATACAAACAATATATACGTTCACTGATGAATTATGTAAGCCCTGCTTGGGCTCTAACCTCACTAAAACACACAACAACACTCTTCAGACCATACAAAACAAGGCCTAAAAAATAATCACAATTCGCACAGCTACTACACCTACACCTACAGACCACCTACACCAAGAAACCAAAGTCCTCAAAGTC
>JAGKTI010009504.1:0-18744 GCA_018397915.1 Birgus latro | reverse complement strand
GGTGTGTGTGTGTGTGTGTGTGTGTGTGTGCTTTAACTCCTCCTATGCTATTTAACTGGAACTGAATGAAACTTCCCAGGTGAGTCCGTCGGATTCCTGGAAAGGCCTTTTACTAACAATTTTCCAGCCATGATTTTAGGAGGGGTCAGTCCCTAAGTCAAACAAAGAGTTCTCATAAATATTGAAAGAAAGGCAGATATGGCTTTGATATCGTAGTATATGTCGTACAATGGACTCATATCCGTTATGCGATATTTTGGGAGCGTGCCCCCACCCCAATGATTCTTGAGGGGGCCAGCCCCCTCCCTAATATAAAAATTATCAGATATAAGGGAAAATAAGTGGATAGATTTCAACGAAACTTCTCAGGTCAATTCGGCTGGTTACTTGATAATGTTCCCCACTACATAAAACTTTCATGATTATTTTTAGAGGGGTCACCACACCCTCCAAAACTTATAAAGGATACAAAACGGGGGAAGGAAGGCAGATATGACTTTGATATTTTAGTATATGTTTACAATAGACCCCTCATCAGCAAAGTGATACTTGGATAGCGTGAACCACCAATGATTCCTGGAGCTGTCAGTCTCCCTCCCAGAAACAGAAACGATCAGAAAAAGAAAGTGAGCACATGGATTTCAGCGAAATCAGCATACATATTACAGGATTAGGTATGCAGTATCCATGTTTTCTCTGAATGCACAAGATATTTAAGGAGCAAGACTCCCTCCCCCTCCCTCATGATCCGTGGGAGAGTAAGCCCCTACAAAAAATAAAACAGATCAAAAGTAGGAGAAAAATTTGAATAAAACTTTCCAGGTGAGGTCTTGTTACTCCGAAGGTCGCCCGCTATATACAGTTTTCCAACCATTATTTTTAGGGGGGTCAGCCCCCCTCACCAAATTAAAAATTCTGAGAAATAGTTAAAGGAGGGCAGATAAAGCTTCAATATATTGGTACCTAGTGTACAACAGACTTCTATTCGTAATGCAATCTAGAATAGGCAAAAAATTACCAGAAATAAGAGAAAGATATGAATGACATTTCCCAGGTGAGTTCGTTAGGTTACTGGGAAGGTCCTGCACGACACAGTTTTCCAACCATGATTTTTACCCTCCACCGAACAAAGTCAGAGGAGGGCATTGTTATCACTGGGATCAATAGATGTCCGTCCATAAAGCTGGGCGGCAGGGCAGCTGGGAGGCAGGGCAGCTGGGAGGCAGGGCAGCTGGGAGGCAGGGCAGCTGGGAGGCAGGGCAGCTGGCAGGGCTTAGAGATTTCGTTTCCGGGCCAGAACTCAGAAGGTATTCATTACAGACTCGTGAAATTTCACATAGTTATTTGTTTTATACTGAATCAGTGCTTTTTGATGGGTAGAATGCTGTGTCTGAAGTAGTTTTTTTTTCTTTTTTAATATTGAAAAAGAAAAAATAATTATTCGTTTACGGGCTAGGACTCAGAAACTAATACAGGTACAGGCTTCAGACTCTCCAGGAATATGTGTTTATATGCCTCCTGGTGCCATTTGGTAATTAAAATGCCATGAGAATAGCTTTATAATGATATGAAATTGCAAAAATACATTCAACTGATTATTATACTGCATTTATTCTATTAAAACACTGCAACTATTACACCTGGGAGGCAGAAATTGTACATGATAATTGATTATATAAATGTCTAATTATGTATGAAGTTTCATGACTGGAACTGTTTTTTTTTTTTTTTTAAGCAAGGAAGAAGGAACCAAAGGCCATGGGCCGCATACTGTTCCTTCCAGGAAAAAACAAAAAACAACACGAAAGAGAGCCAAATTCAAGATCCATTCATTTCGAGATGCCTGGACACACTGCGTTTGAAAGACTGGAGATCATAGGAAGTAGGGAATACAGACAGAGGAAGACAGTTACAGAGTTGACCAGTTGCATAAATGAAGGACTGGGAGTAACGATTAACTCTTGCATTAGAGAGTAGGACAGAAAAGGGATGAGAGGTTGTTGCTAGACGGGTCCTACGTGCCCGTCGTAGAGGTGGAGGGATGCAAGCAGACAGTTCAGAGGAACAGTGACCGTTGAAGTAGCGACAGAAAAGAGATAAAGATGCAACAGTGCGGCGAAGAGACAAAGGCTGAAGGGAATCAGTAAGAGGAGGAGAGTTAATACAACGAAAAGCCTTTGACTCCACCCAATTGAGAAGAGCTGCATGTAGGAAGCCTCTCCACACATGAGAGTTGTACTCCATACAGGGGCGAATAAAACCCGTGTACAAGGTCAACAACTGTGCAGAGGTAAAGAAAGTTCAAAGTCGGCTTAGCACACCTAATCTCTTGGAAGCAGATTTCACAAGAGATGTAATATGTTCTTTCCAAGATAAATCCGGAGAGAATGAAACCCCAAGCATGTTCAAGGAAGATGCAGGACTGAGCTGCACATTATTAAACATTAGTGGTTAATCCTGAGGATGATTTTGTCGGGTTGATAAGTGTAAGAACTGAGTCTGATGCATTAAAAACAACAAGATTATTATGTAAACATAAAAAATAGCTGCCTAAATGAAAATGAACGAGTCATAATTTCATCAGATCTGCTCATAACTTCATTATTACCATGGATAAACTACTGAAACTTTTAAGTTTTAATGGTTCTGTTATACAGAAGGGGTGGTGAGGGACGTTATGTCCTTGGTTAGGTGTGCATGGAGGTGGGGGTGCTTGGTTAGGTGGAGAGTTGCAACAGCGTAGCATTGCTTATGTTTATGGGAGTCAGCCCTTCTCGGGAAATTAAAAACTCTAAGTAGAATTTGTGAAAGGTTTGCAGATATTGCTTTGATATCTTAGTACATGTTGTGCAATGGGCTTGGGGGGTGTGACCCTCCAAGTGATTCTTGGGGGTCAGCTCCCCTCCCAAAAATAAAAACAATCAGCAGTAGGTGAGTGAGCAACAAAATCGAGATGCATACAGCAGGACTGGGTATGTAGATCCATGTTTTCTCCGAATGCACAGAACAAAAATGCACATTTGCTTTATTTATTTTACTTATTACCCCTCGTCATTCTCGTATCCATAACGTACGCCCGTTTGATGCAGGTATTATTACACAAATAACATATGGGAGGATATTAGCGTGGCACATGCAGACACAAATTGGTAAGGAAGAGCTGCTGTTCCAACCAACTGAGAATGCTATCCTTCAGAGACGTAAGCTAGAGGTAAGGAATTAAAGGATGAATTAAGTGGGTAGTAAGACAGGTAAGTGATAAGGATAACACACACACACACACACACACACACACACACACACACACACACACACAAAGAAGACAGAGAGAGAGAGAGAGAGAGAGAGAGAGAGAGAGAGAATGCACAGCTAAGTAAGATGTTAAATGGTATACTTAACTCAGTCTAATTTTAAAAAACACACACACACACACACAGTGAACAGTTCAAAGGAGATTAATTGGAGTTAAAAAGTAAGGTAAATGAGAGCTGGAATTACGGCCTGAAACTTTCAAACTTACTGTAGAGCAGAAATTTTATATGGAAAAACGAAGCAGAAAGTGCAGGTGGTGAAAATGATAAGGGTCACGAGGTATAGTCCCCACCTCAGTTTCACATTACAGACAGGCTTCAGGTTCCGAGCAATGTGACAGCGATGGCTTTATCTGTTTTCGAATGGATGGACCTCCATAGGAGACATGCTACAAATTCTGAACAACCACCAATAACTGAATAAATTTTGTGGAATCAGATATTGTTGCAAACCAGAAGCCTGTCTGTAAAAGCAGAACTTAGAGGAATGGGAGAAAGTACAGTTACCTTCCAGAAGTTCCTGGTAAAGTAGCTTGAACCTATCCACCAAACATGGTGGACGAACTGAGGACCAGGCAAGAGCCTGAACTACTGTTTTAGAAAGCAGCACATCAAAAGTCAAGTTCACATGGAAAGGTCAGCTTAACAAGTTTTTATCCGATTTGCACCAAACTTGTAGAATTCAGGATATGGCAGTGATACGGGGATTTGATTTTCAGAATAATCAATCATAGATCAAGGTTACAGGAAAAGATTAGAGGGCAATGTATGACTGAAATAATTCGATTTTTAAAGCAATCGGACAAAGGTCAATGTCACGGGGCAATATTTAATATTTGGCCTTTAGGCCAATAGGTGGGCGCGAGTGTTGCGCTCCCGGAGTGTTGCTTCTTGTTCTTTGTATATTTCGACCTAGTTCCAGCATAGTATTTTTCACCAGCCATAACAATCATGACTTCTGATGATTTTGTAAACATCAATTAAATCCTCTCATAACTGTCTACACTTAGCAAGGTTAAAAGGCTCAGCTTTTCTAAACGTTCCTCGTATGGCTTATTTCTCAGTCTACGGTAAGTATAATTTTTGTTATCCTTTACATTCTCCATGTTTCAGTGCATGTTTTTGTGTAATCAGGTGACCAAAATTGGACACAATACTCTAAGTGCGGGCGTACTATGACCCTATACAAGGTGAGGATGATATTTTTCAATACATATTTGAATCCTTTACTTAGAATCCATTTAATCTGGTGACTTTCTTAACATCCTTCACGACTATTTGCTTAGCTTCGTGTCATTTGCTATTTTACTCTCTAAGTTGTCTCCATGGTCTACATTATCAAACTGAATATTATATATAGCGTAACTGGCTTCTTCGTGTTTACTGTCTACGTTTAACACTTTCCATTACTAAAATGAAATCCTTTTGCCATGTTTGGGCTTAACTGAACAACTGATCAAGATCTCGTTAAATTACCTACCCTGGTAAAGATTTGTTTGTTCTGTTACCACTCTCTCCATCATCAGCAGATCTGAATAATTTGCATACTAAGCCTCTGTCAGTATTACTTATGACTTTATAATACAAGCAGCTGTGCCTCTGAGTGAGTGCGTGTATCTCTCAGTCCCTGAGTCTCAGCCTCTCTCTCTCTCTCTCTCTCTCTCTCTCTCTCTCTCGTGCCTACCAGCTTTCAACGCCGTGCTCTTTTCCCCAATTACTGCTTTATCAGATCACGTCCAATTATCTTCCAGTCCTAATCTTCATCCCATTATGGCTATGTCACTCGCATCATCGCATCTGCCCTCCACCTCAACCCTTTGTACCCCATGACCTATTTAGTGTTTTACTTTCGCCATTTAAATGCGATTTTATTCATCCTAGTGGAGACGTCTTTTAATGATGTAAGTAATGAAGGCAGTATCTAACCACTCCAGTTTGAAAAGTTCCCTCAATTTAAGTGCATTACGTTCACTTTTATTTCATACTCGTGATATTCTTTTACTGTTATAAGTTGTTTTAGTGGTATTAATTAAAGAGCATTGGAAAAATAGTTATAATCACTTTTAACACTATGGTCGTTGCTTTTTCAGTTTAGGATAGATAAAGCTGTACCTGGATAAGATACAAATATGAGAATGGCACAGATAAAGTCACTGGATAAGAGACAATTATTGATGAGAATAAGAGGATGCCGCAAATAAAGCCATTGAATATGAGGCAAATACTGATCAGAAAAAGAGGATGCCGCAAATAAAGCCACTGGATAAGAGGCAAATATTGATCAGAAAAAGAGGATGCCGCAAATAAAGTCACTGGACAAGAGGCAAGGACTGTACACAATAAGAGGATGCCACAAATAAAACCACTGAATGAGGTGAATGTTGGTCAGAATAAGGGGATGCTGCAAATAATCCGCCTGGTTCTGAGTACAGCAGGTGTCTTCAGCAACAGGGAAGTGTGAACAAGATGGTGCACACACACACACTCTGAGAGCCTATTCACACTGAGCGTCGCATAATAAGTGGCTTTGGAGATTTCGTATCACCTCTTCCTCATTTAATAATTCTGCACATTACACCGCAATATCCTCTTTATGTTACTGATACAATCTATTTCTCACATCAAAACTAAATGAATAGGAGAAGGTTAAAATACAACACGCAATATGAATCACTAAGGAATACGGCTGTGGGCTGGAATCGGACATTATCGTATTTTGACGCACAATGTCCGAACGTGTAGGTCAGCCAGCTAATTGGACACACACACACACACACACACACACACACACACACACACACACACACACAAAACAGGTTTATTGGTTCACATTCTGGCCATTCTCTTTCTGTCACCTGCACTTTTCATCCCAGCCTACACCACTGAACCCACTGAATCAAAATAAGCCTCGGATTTTTAGTATTAGTATTTTTTCACCTTAACTTGGATCAGATTTTCGTCTCTTTAGCGGCGTAATTCACGTAGCTCTGTGGCTCAGAAAGATAATGCTACGACTTATCATCCATTCCAGAGCACTTCTTCGTGACTAGCGACATATTCTAGTGTTAATCCATTTTTTAACTCAGCCATCAACATGGAGAGATGGCAATTTTAGGCCGAGTTTGAGTAAAGAGTATAGCTGACATGGGAGGCCCTATGGCACTTCTGCCTCACACATTATCATCCACATATGCTGGTGATGCAAATAATGTAAATGTCAGAGAGACATAACTATACTCTCTTCATATTCACTTGTCCTAAATTTGCCGTCTCTGTATGTTGTATACTGAACTGCAACAAAAGATTATCACTAGAATATGATGCTAGTGACTTGGAAGTCCTATGGAAATATACAGAGTAGGAGTATTATCTTATTATGCCACTGACCTATGGGAAATATGCTACAAAAGGAAGAAAAATGTCAGCCTGTTTAAAGTAAGCGAATTATAGCACACAAGCCAATTTTAAGTGAAATATACACAAAAAAATAAAATTAAAAATCGGTAAGTGGTGCGATGTGTCCTGTGCTAGCAAGAATACGATCCAGTGATCGTCCTGTAAATGACATAGGAGGCTTCATACTACATCTTTCTTAGGGATTTATTTTACATACCCTGTATATTACCTTTAACATTTTTTTTTGTGTGTGTGTGTTATGGACGTGTGTATAAAAAAAAAAAAAAAATGTAACAGTCCACATCTGTGCAGTCGGCACGCTCCACATTTAGATTTCACGGTTTGTCCGTGTGTATGGTCACAGTTGTGACATTGGGTCACACTGATAAGCCTGGCAGCTTATAGCATATCGTTATACTGTTTGTATTTGAGAACAACTGTGAAGACCCTTCTGACACATCACATTTTTCCGGGTGATTTTGGCATTCAAAGACAGCACAAAATATTGCTTCCCACAACTATGGGTTCTGCAGAGTGTTTCATCATATCAGTTAGCGTGGAGTGCAACTCACGGTCTCCATGCTTTTGTGTAAATATATTACCTATATAATATATAGTCTCAGTATCGACGCAGTTGGCATTAACATACAAGAGAATATCAAGGTGCAGTGTGCAGGGTAGATTGTTGAGGATGGGATGTTATGATCTAGTAAGCCACTTGAAATGCTTAATGTTCTATTCCGGCCTCATTGTGGCCAAGCCCTGGGCGGATGAGAACACCGCCCACAGTCACAGCCACATAGCAAACGGTTTCCTTGGGAATGGCACCCCTCCTCACTTAATAATTATTCATCATCATCATTATTATCCTCATCAGCCCCAGCATGTCATCTTATCATATCATCATATCACTAATCATCATCATTATCGTCATCGTTATCATTCAGACCCTGTTTCTCACCTAAGGATGTAGTAAAATAGGATTCAGAGAGAGAGAGAGAGAGAGAGAGAGAGAGAGAGAGAGAATCATAACAGCGGAAGAACCATCACCAGCATGCCCACCGAAATAGGCCTCACATTCATCCTTCCATCATTCAAACCCTCGGAATCCTGACTCCATCTCACAGGCCTAACCATCAACACAGCATAGACCAGTTAATAAATATCGACTTATACCATTATTCCTTGCTCTTAAAACGCCAGGGGTCCTGTTTATAACAACCCATAACCAGCATTTACGATAAACAAGTCAACAGAGCGTCTAATCACTGACAAATCGTTCTACCTTCCTCCCTCCCTCCCACAAAAGCACTGGAGAAAGACGGTTTCCCATAATGGCGCCTATGCATCCGAACGAAAAGCCTGTCCGGAAGCACAGAAGTACATCAACTCTCTCCACCCCCACACCCCGAAAGGGGCTGCATTTTTTTTTTTTTTTTATGTGATCCACTGAGTTCAATTTCAGATGAGCCTGGAGTTGTAAGTCTCTTGTTCATTAATTCAGCTGAAACATTTGGTACTTAGAGTTAGACACCTTCACGTGGTGGCACTGAAAGCCTGCAGTTCACTGGGTTCACGTTTCAGGAGATCCTGGGACGACAGCAACAATAATTGATAAAAGCCGAAACATTCGCCTACGAATGCGTATCGCCAACCATCACTAAAACACTAGATCTGTATTCCTCTGGCAATCGGAGGCATATCATCTCAGCTTCGCCAAAATCGAATAAGTCTTGAGTTTTCGTTGTTTAAATCTACTAAATTAAATATCATTCAGAAGCCTGAAGTTAGGGATATTATGTTGAAGACCATTGAGTATAACATCCCTAAAGAATTTCTAATAGTCACCCTTCAAATACTCGTTTTCTTCCATGAGGGTACAATACACAATGGTAAATAATGGCAACCTAAAAGAAAAAGTTAAAGAGAATTTTTCCTTGCAAAATCCTTAGGCAATCGGAGTCATATCATCGCCGCTTCGCCAAATTATCAACAAACAAGCCATACATCCCGGGACAGTGCCTACAATATTTGGATAAAAACTGCCCAATTAATTTTGAAGTATTTTGGGAACAGACACACAGACACCAAACCAGGCAATTACATTACCTCCTCGTTAGGTTGGCGTTAACAATATCGACATGTGAAGACAATGCATATCCAAGCAATTTTATACACAATATTAATTTAGGAGAAAGTATAGACACGGATCCAGGTGGCATCGTCGTAGAATGCTGGAACTGTTGTGAGGGTGTGCTTTTTGTACAATTCAAACCCTTCAAAAACGACTTAATAAGCTTTTTCTGTACCATGCACCCAAGAAACTATTCATCACCCTTGTGTGATAGAGTATGACACATGGACCAAACGTTCCCAATCACCAGCACCAACAAATGAACATGGTTTCACTTCTACGAATCATTCCAAAGTTCATCTCACCCGAATAAATATTTAGTGGGCGTGCATTGGTGACGTACCCTTAAAGAGTCGGTGGCCTGTGCTTAATGTTTTGGTGTACGATAGCACTGAATTAGACCCCTACTTCCTAAAGAGGGCAATATAGAATTAGTTGCTATCTTTCCCTTACTCTTTATCTATCTTGTACTATTTCATCATCATAGCTTACACACACACACACACACACACACACACACACACACACACACACTCACCCCCCCACCACACCAACACACTCTCTCTCTCTCTCTCTCTCTCTCTCTCTCTCTCTCTCTCTCTCTCTCTCTCTCTCTCTCTCTCTCTCTCATAATGCTTGTAACCTCTTATCTCCATCTTCATCACAGATTCATCTTCCCTTCTTCATCACCGCCTGCATCACGAGCCTCCTTCCTGTTTCCTTCCTCACAGTCCTTCTGGGTCCATCACGCTTCCTCTCTATCACACTTCCTGTCACACTTCTCATATTTCACTTGCCATCACACTTCCTCTCTGTTTAACTTACTTGCACACTTCCTCTTTATTTCACTCACAAGAACACTTCCTCTCTGTCAGACCTGCTATCATACTTCCTTTCTGTTTCATTTACTAGCAAAAATCCTTTCTCTCTCACTCACTAACACACTTCCTCTCTGTTTCACATACTAGCATATTTCCCCTTTTTTACCACACTTTCTATTTCATTTAGTAGCACACATATTTTCTTTTGCACTTATCACACTTCTTCAAGTTCCCTCACACTTCCTTTCTATTCCACCTTCCATCACACGCCTCTTTACCCCTCCATCACACTTCCTCTGTACCACACCTTCCATCATTCTTCCTCTTGCACGGCTTCTGCACCCCATTACATCTCTGTACCACTATCTTCCATCACACTTCCTCTGTATCACTACCTTCCATCACACTTCCAACACACCTCTTCTGTACCACACCTTCCGTCACACTTCCTCTGTACCATACCTTCCATCATACTTCCTCCGCAGTCTGCACCACACCTTCCGTCATTCTTCCTTTGCACTACAACTTCCATCACTCTTCCTCTATACCTCATCTTCCATCACTCTTCTTCTGAACCCAACCTTCCATCACACTTCCTCTTTATCACACCTTCATCACACTTTCTCTATACCACACCTTCCATCACACTTCCTCTGTACCGCAAGTTCCATCACACTTTGTACCATACTTTCCATCACACTTCCTCTGTACCCCATCACATCTCTGTACCACTACCTTCCATCGCACTTCCATCACACTGCTTCTGTACCCCACGTTCCACCATACTTCCTCTGTACCCCACGTTCCATCACACTTCCTTTTTATCACACATTCTTCTATCACACTTCCTCTGTACAACATCTACCACATCTTCCATCTCACTTCCTCTATACCCCACCTTCCATCACACTTCCTCTGTACCACACCTTCCATCACACTTCCTCTGTACCACACCTTCCATCACACTCTTTATTCACCTTTGCATCAATCCACTAACTATTCGTCGCACTTCCTCCATATTCCACCAACCACTAAACTTCCTCTATAACCTCATTAAAGTCTGACATTTATTCACACTGTATACTGCTCATTCCACCACACTCTTCTTCCTTCCATCAAATTTCCACCTTGTCATACTTCTTTAGTAATCCGTCAATGTTCTCTATCTCATCACACTTACTCCATCTCTCTGTATACATCGTCTTCATTCCACCTTTCATTCCACTTCCTCCATCTCACTCTCACTCCTCCATCTATCTCCCACTGCACTTCCCTCTTCACTTCATCTCACTCTCACTCGTTCCATCTCACTCCCGCTCTCTCCATTATACTCTCCCTCCTCCCTGTCACTACCAAAGAGTCTCAGTCAAAAAGTATATGACCATGGGATGTACACAATTCATTGCTGCAGCACAGGATACATTCCACTCATATAGCTTCGCATTCCATCAACTGCCACCAGAATAACCATAATGGAAAAGAGAAAAATTAACAACCTCACAACAAAGCTCAGACTGGCTTGAAAACATCCCTCTTCCTCCACTCAACACTAAGCTTCACAAAAACATACACAAACATGCAGCCATCACAGAAATCCAGTCTAGATGTAAACATTCATCCCCCAGACTTCACCCTTCCCAGAGACGTGAGTGCACCAGTACCAACACAAAATACAACTCCAAATAATTCACTATACCATCACTGCAGTACAGCCCCCCACACCACAGCACATTATGCTCATCACATGCACCAGACTACCGCAGAACATAAAATCCTTCAACACAGCCCTGACAAGAAATCTTTGGGAGCGCCCTTTTGGAGCAGTTGGTTTCCTGTAGTCCACTGAGCTGACGTCCAGATGAGTCTGGGGTAAAAATAACAGTGAATCTTGCATCAACCTACTTCAGCATTCCATCATGCTTTGTTCTCCTTCCATCACACCTCCTCAGTATTCCTCCTTCCATCAATTACTGTGTTCAGCCTTATCTCATATTCTTCAGTAATTCATCACACTTTGTCTGAATTCCATTATTTAAATCAAACATTATCTATATTCTTCCCTCCATCACATTCCCTCTACACGGTACTGTATTACATTGAAGTTTTACGCTCCATTCCTATACATTCCACAATATAGCACACTTTCCTTCATTCCACCATACTTTCTTTTCATTCCACCTTTCATCACACTTCGTCCATAATCCACCACAGTTCTATATTCGATCATATCTATTCCATCATTCTATATTTTCCACACACCACTGCACTCTCCCTTCCATCAAATTACCACTATTCATCTTACTTACCCCCACTCCTTCCCTCTCATTCCCACTGCCTCCCTTTCACTCTCCCTCCCTCCCTTTCACTCTCCCTCCCTCCCTCCCTCCCCTCTAATTCCAACCCCGTCCTCTCTTTACAATCCCTCCCTCCCAATCCTCTCCTCCCACTCCCTCCATCCCACTCTTACCCTTTGGCTCCCACTCCCTCCTCACTCCCCGTCCCTCCCACTTCCTCCTTCCCACTCAGTCCCTCTCACTCCCTCCCTCTCACATCTCGTTCCTCCCACTTTGTCCTCCTCACTTCCGCACCTTCCTTCCCCCCACCCCCCCCTCTCTCTCCCCCTTTAATTCTCTCTCCCGCTTCCTTTAACTCTCCCTCCCTCCCTCTCCCTCCCTCTCATTCCCTCCCTTTCCTTCCCTCTCGTCCCCCAAGCCCTCTCACACCCTGAATACACCAAGGAATCTCTCATTTACCGCGTCTGGGCAATCCTAACACGAATTTCCTCCTCGCTTTCCTCGCCAGACAAAGAAAGGATCAGCTGCTGCAGGATTTGGTATCTTGAAATTACCAAAAAATTTAATAACGGGGCTCCTCTGTGGTTCCAATATTCTGAAACGGCGGACGGAGAGATTGGGGGATGAATAAGGTCGGGGAGTATGGCGATGCCCAGTGGGGAAATTGATCGAAGGAGGGATATTAAGTGTTGTATTCTGAGTGGCATAGGGGTCTTCGCACCACCTCTCTCGTAGCGATTTATTATGCAAATTACACCTGAAAATTTTCTTGTTGCTACTATGATCGTTTTTAATATGGATGACATAAGAGGCTTCGTAACGCCTCTCACTCAGCGACTAATTTTTCCCTAGTAGGGGTACCCGGCGTTGCCCAGGTAAAATTATGATCGTGCATACCGGCAGTGCCTAGGACCCTACATGGCTACTCCTCACGTGGAAGAAGATCCCCAGGGTCCCATTTTACCCACTGAACCTATGTTCCTCCTTGGACCCATTTCCCCAGTGATGTATTTCCCATGGACCTATTCCTACCATAGACCTATTTTCCCACTACCCACCCACCCACCAACCAACCCTTCCCACCCACCCTGCCCACCCACTCATCCACACACACCCAACCATCTTGCTCACCCATTCACTTATCCACTCTGCCGCACCACAACAACCCCCCCCCCACCCTGCTCCTCTACACCCACCCACCCACCCATTCGACACTGCCCACCCACCTCACCTACCCTGCCCACTCCACCAGTCCTGCCACGCATCCGACCCATAGTACCCGGTAGCTAATACCGATATGGTTGCAGAAGTAATAAAACAGTCATACGGCTACGGCAACTGGCTACAGTTTTACCACACTGTTGACTTGACTATTTCTAATTAGTTCTAACTTCTAGCAGCGGCCATCGGGGGCTCCACTTTAGCAACTGTGATGCACATACCTAAATACGTCGTAAAAAGCTACAGCTGTTAAAGCTATTTAGAGAGGTGGATTGGCATCCCCAATGAAAGACATTCTTTTATATATAAACAGAGAGAGAGAGAGAGAGAGAGAGAGAGAGAAAGAGAGAGATGGATGGATTATATGATTCAATGATTAATCTGACTTATGTTCTCAGAGTCCGATCCTCAAATTTACACATGTTTCTGCTCCCCCTGCTTGTGCTGCTCGCTCGGCTCGCTCTGCTTCGACGCTCGAAAAGCGTCGTTAGACACACTGAAAAAATATGTTGTTTCAATTGGACAAACAGAGGGACTCTAAAAAAATCAACTTTTTTGCAGTTGTAGCAACGTTTCTCAAAATTTTATCAACTGTAATTTACACAGCTAAATTCGGGGATAAAAGTTACACCTTTTAGAGCTGTGTAGAGAGCTGTACGTTAATCCCTCTCGATTTCCACAGAGGATAGACGGACAAACATTCTCTTTTATATATGTAAGGATATTACGCCTGATCACTCTTGTATGTTACTTATATCGTTTTGACGTCGGCAAAGAGAATCAATAATATACAAGTGAATACTGAGGTACAATATAGAGGAAAAATCGCTAAGGATGTTGTGCTACGAAATTTCTAAAGTATATTCTTATAATACGTAGCTAAGTAGCAATATGTAAAATTCTGTAGCTGCATATTTCGGCCTGGGGTGTGGAATTCGATTCTCTTTGTTTTTAAGGCCTTCAGTGCCATGGTATATTTCTTGTCTAATTATTTCTACTACCAGGAGATTTAATTCTGTTTAGGAGAGACTGTTTAGAATGGAATGGTAAGATGATATATAGCCATCATTAGCAGGAGAGCTCCCTTAGTTGAAAGAAATCCCTTGACGGGGACGATTAACATGAAGAGGTCATCACACTACAAGAGTTATCCCAGGCCTGTGTTCTTGTTGGCTTGTAGGAGGCTTACTACAGTTGTTTCACACTAACTTGGCCCACGTCTTCATCCTTTTGGAGCTCATATAACGTAGCTCAGTGAAAGAATAAGAATAAGACAAGAACCACGTGTCTGCTTTCTTTCCCCAGCACTTTTTCGTGACTACCATCACATTCTAGTGTTAATCTACTGTTATACCTCTGCTTTCAAGATGGAGAGATGTCAGTTTTGGACCATGTTAGGAGTAAAAGCAGTATAACATATCTTCCTTGCCAATTTATTTCCGCAATTTGCACATTAACATTGATTTACGCATTCTGTAGGCATATCAGAACATCATTATACACAAGAGGATGATAAGTGATGTAAGTAGCTATGGAAGTGGTGCCAAGCTGACGAGAATACAGCCCCCAATAGTAGTTGTCACTCCGAGTTCAACTGAAATGCGAACCCTCCGGACTGCAGCCTGAAGCTGTCCTCTTTCTGCAGTCCATCATCCTCCTTTCGAATGATTGGGATGGGATCGAGGGATATATATGTATAACCAGGCAGTGGAGCCACCCAGTTATATCGCGCAACCACGTGAAGGTATCCTCCAGCAGCAGCACAGCCATCAGTCACGTTGGCATACACTCGGTCATCACACATGCCCGGTCATTAAAGCATCAGGAGCAAAACGCTGGACGCAGGGTTACTTAGCTGATTGCGGAAGCCGGGATATGCAAAAATTCGGCCTAATATTTGCCCAGGGTCCGCTTTCCCTGTCCATTAGGCCCCGCGGTTATCAGACAGAGAGAGAGAAAAAAAGGAACACGAGTTTCAAGATTTAAGTCGATTTCATCAGGCTCAGGGATTAGCAAGCAATAAAGCTGGGGATCTCATTACCAGCGGGTCCTGCAAATTCTCTCGGGGTGGTCAGAATACTGTAAGTGTGGGGAGACGGCAATTCCCCGAGTGGCTGCCTATTGTTCGTCCACATTAACTCGGCGGAGATATTCGTCCTTTTGCAACCCATTTCTCGTAGCTCAGTGGTTGAATAAGGCAATACTATGTCTCTTGTACAGGGGATGAGCCAGCATTTATACATCGTCCACCTTAACTTGGTGATTTTCGTCCTTTGGGAGCTTATTTTCTGTACTACAGTAACAGAATACAATGTTATGCCTCTACATCGTTTCCATTGCACTTCTTCATGAATAGCACCAGAATCTAATGCTAATATCTTGCTTCAGATGGAGACATGGTAATTTTAGGTCAGGTTAGGGTGGACAGGGTATAGTGATTCCCTCGAGCTGACCCAGTAGAAACAGAAGAAAGAAAGAGAGAGAGAGGTTGAGATATTGAGGGGATGGGACTGAAGATGGAGAGAGAGGAGAGGAGGATGAGCACCAAAAAATGAGTGGAAATGGAGAGGAAGGGCAGGATGAGAAATTGATATGAGTGGAAACAGAAAAAGAGGATGGTGAGAAATTGAGAGAATGGATATAGAGAGGGAATAGAGGGGAATGAGAAGTGAAGGGGAACAGAAACACAGACAGAGAACGAAAGCATGAAAAATGGAAAAAGAATGGAGTTGGAGACAGAGGTAAATGAGGATGTGAAACACTGAAGATGGGGTTGGAAATACGTAAAAGGAGACGAGGAGATTAATGGAAACACAAAGAAACAAGTGGTTTATGGTCTGCATAACAGAATTTGACTTGTGATCTTGACCCTCGACCAGTTGTCACCAATATTGAGTGACTTCGTTTTTGCCTAAGCTTCAACCCATCCACAAAGTTTGATTCATATCGGATCAAGGTTATTTAAGCTGACATTGCCCTGCGACCTTACCCACTGTTCTTTAAATCGGATCACTTCATCCTTGGGTGAACCTCAACAATTCCAAAATCTTTAATCTAAACTGAGCTACAGGGTCGATCATTTGACCTTGTCCTCTTACCTTGGCGTATAACTGATAGTTCTCAAGGACGAATCCCTTGATCCTTTGTTTACTCCAAACACTTAAAAAAAAAATAGTCTATGTGGAATAAAAGCTGCTTAAGATGACCTTACCATGTGACACTGACCTTTGACCTATGGTTCTCAAAAACGGTAGGTTAGCCTCTTGGCTGACCCTCAACACTTTCAACCAGTTTAGTCCAAATCAGATCAAAACTGCTTTTGCTATTTTGGTCACATTCAGACACACAAGGGGCGTGCTCTGTGACCTTGACCACTTACTGACACACTCGCTATTCTGAAAATCAGACTCTTTCGTCCTTGTCCTCTCTCAAACCTTCCACTGTTTTGTCCAAATCGCATCAGGCTATCTAAGCTGCCCTTTTCAGGTAACCTTCACGGTTAACTTAATGGTCTAAAAACAAAAAACAACAGGTCCACTCATGGGCTAATTCTTAACCTGTCCACTTAATTTAGTTAAAATCGAATCAAAATTAAGTTATTACCTCCGCCAAGGAGGTTTTGTTTTTGCCGGCGTTGGTTTTTCTGTTAGCAGTATTACTCGAAAAGTTATCAACGAATTTTGCTGAAATTTTTTGGAGAGGTAGGATATGGCCCAAGCAACAATCCTTTATATTTTGGTGTTGATCCACATCATCATCCGGATCCAGGAATTTTTAGTTTTTTTGTCCACAAGATATCTCAAAAAGTTCTCCATGAATTTTAATGAAATTTGGTGGAAGTGGCGGCCATGGGCCAAGAAAGAGATGATAAAATTTGGGGGTGGATCCGAATCCGGATTCGGATCCTGCAATGGCATTGGCGGAGGTGTGCACTCTCTGATTGCATCCTAGTTTTCTTTTAAATACACACACACACACACACACACACACACACACACACACACACACCGAACAAAGTGTTGCACTCTCCTGGCTATCTCCCCTGCGGGTGTTATTAAGAACTCGGGAGGGAAGACAAAATGAGAGAAGAAAGGAGTAGGTGTGAAAAGGAAATGGGATGGGAAATGAGAGAGTAAAAAGAAGAGATTGGGAGAAGAGGGACGAGGAGAAATATGACCCAAAGGACACGAGAGAGGAAATGAAAGGGAGATGAAGATGAAAAAAGAGGAGAAGGAGAAAGAGAACGGAAACTCAAAAAAGAAGGTCAGGCAGGATATGAGAGAGCGAGAGGGGAGCGGAACAAAAGAAGTGGAAACATGTCAGCAACAAAATGTCCATTGCCATACAAACCAAATTCAAACAATGGGGTACAATCTAAACATTCTAACATCTGGATCAGGGTGGAAGGTGCGCTTTTTTTTTTTTTTTNTCCGACTCTGGGCATAGGCTTCACAGCCTGCTGTCAAGGCCCAGCAGTCCTCCTACATACCATACACCTCAACATGTCACCACTTCGGCGCTAACACCCACCGTCCATATTGAATACATGCTAGGGCTGTCTCATACAGGACTTGTGTATTAGTATTAGCGGGGGTATTTTTATGACATGTCGGCGGGTCTTCTGGTAGATCAGTAAAGCCTGATTTAATGAAATTCAAATCCTTAAACTGTTCCCTGCACCAGCCAGGATTTGAACCTGGGTCCCTTAGGACCGCAGGCCACCTCTCTACCGATCGAGCTTGCAGATGGATATAAGGTGAAAGAGAGAGTAGACAGGTGAGTAGAAGTGAAAGGTAGATATATGGAAAGAGAGAAAGGAAAGGAAATAGACAGATAGGTAAAAAGACTGAGTGATAGTGTAGGTCGTTGCATGATCCACTGTACCTCATTATACCGTCCTAATTACGGCTGCATGGTATAATGTGTCATATTCCAAAGCCATTACAAAGGAGTAAAAAAAATATATGAGCAGTGGATGTGGCCATTTCATCAACTGTGCCGTATCTCTCTCATCCAAATGACGTTTCCTGCACACGCACACGCATGCACTCACACGCACACACACACACACACACACACACACACACACCAAAATAATGCGAATTCACAGATACATACACACCAAAATAATGCGAATTCACAGATACATACACACGTACATAACACAAATGTCAACAAGGCACACACCACTAAACTCACATACACATACATGTACACATCACCTTGCACACAGCACCTTCCTATAATCGAGCTCCGTACATCATGCCTTACGACTTCCAACACTTCCGTAAACAGGCAACAAAATTCCCTCTCACCGCAAACAGTAAATCCTCACTCACGACCACCCAAACTCACCATCACCCCACTCACCACCACCCAAACTCACCATCACCCCACTCACCACCATCCCACTCACCACCAACTCACCACCAACCCCACTTCCCCAATCACCATCGTCTCACTCACGACCACTAGCTCACTCACCACCCACCCACTCACCACCTTCCCACACACTATCACCCCACACACCACCGCCCCACATACCTCCGCCCCACGCACCACCACCC
>JAGKTI010009503.1:0-18436 GCA_018397915.1 Birgus latro | reverse complement strand
GGGGATCAGTGGCGGAAAATTGGCCGGGACGTGACGGGTTAAATGATGTCAGTATTCCCATATCCACTACAACTGATATCCTAGGTGTCACACTAAACACCATCCTAAGCTGGACAGCTTATGTTAAATCCCTTGCTAAAAATGCTCCTAAAAAATTGGGACTTCTGTACAGAGTTCATGAATTTTTCACTGAGGAGCAGTTGGCCACAATATACAAAAGTCGTGTGCGTTCTCAAATTGAATACTGTTCGCCATTGTGAAGTGAATGTGCAGCGGTTGCACTGAGGCAGTTGGACAAAATTCAAAATAAAGCCTTTAGATTAATCAGTAATCCTGCCATTATGCCGGACCTTCCTCCATTATCAGTACATAGAGATGTTGCATCTTTAGCATTATTTTGCCGAACTTGCTTCAATTGTGCCTCCTCTTCACATTTTCTCCCAAAATACTCGGGCAGCTGGGAGTGCCAATGAACTCACACTCTGTCCCCCATAATGCAGAACCTTTGCTTATCAAAATTCATTTATCCCCAAAACTACTGCTCTCTGGAATTCACTTCCTGGGAGTTGCTTCCTACAAACATTTAATGCACTTTTATTTAAAGCCATTTGTTATAAATATTTTATGACTGGAGGATGCCTTTAGGCACATGGACTTTTTTTTTTTTTTTTTTCCTTCATTCATTGTCTCTTAAAAAAAAGAAAAATGATTCAGTCTCAAGGAGTAGTTGCTCATTACACACCCAGTTGTAACAGCAATATCCCATGATCCTGCGAAGACAGTACCAAAGAGTCAGTGTTCAGTGTCCATGTCTCACAATCATAAAGTAAGACAGGGAGCACCAGCGCCCTGACGATGCAAACTTTTGTCCTTTTGCACAAATAATGACGGTGCCAAATACCCAAACTGAGTGAATCCATAACCCTGTAGGCCATACCAACACAACGAGAGATCTCACTGTCTGACTGACCATTGTTATGGATCACACTGCCATGATCAATGAATCTTTCCAAGATTCCCATATCCTTCCCATATGCTTGGACACACTGAACTGCTTCATCCAGCAAGCCACCAAATGCCTGGACCTTGGTCTTGGCCCAGGAGACCTTTAATCCCAATGGCTTCGCTTTCTCGTGAAATTCCTCGAGGGCACTCAGTAGTATCTCTAGCAACTCCCCTAGGATAATTGTATCATCAGCAAAGTCAGTCAGTAACCCTAAAATTGCCAGTTGATACCGCACAGTGACTTCGACTTACAGACCGGTCCAGTACCCAATCCATACATGTGTCGAAAAGTGTGGGGACAAGGACACATCCCTGTCTTACACTAGAACTTACTGGGAAGAAGTCGGGTGTTCCCCCCACCCCCCACAGCACACATGACAGCACTCACAATGTTTGAGTACAAGCCAGCAATCAGTTGGGTAATCCCTGTGGGGATCCCATAGAGTCACAGAAGTTCCAATAGCACCTCCTGATTTACAGAATCAAATGCTTTCCTGAGATCCACATAGGCTGCTGGCAGGCACTGTCAAAACTCAAGACGGTGTTCCACAAGAACTCGAAGAGCTAGTATATGGTCAACAGTAGACTTCTTGTGTGTGAATCCCAGTAAGTAAATATATTAATACTAGGTGACACACGGTTTTACAATTTAACAAGATACGCAAAATAATATTACAGTAGGGGAGGCGGTAGCTCGATCGGTAGAGAGTTGGCTTGCGGTCCCGTGGGACCCAGGTTCGAATCCTCGCTGGTGCAGGGAACAGTTTAAGGATTTGAATTTCATTAAATCAGGTTTTACTGATCTACCAGAAGACCCGCCGACATGTCGTAAAAATGACCCCAATAATACCAATACACCAGTCCTGTATGAGACAGCCCTAGCATGTATTCAATATGGACGGTGGATGTTAAGCGCCGAAGTGGTGACATGTAGATTGTAGGAGGACGACTGGGCCTTGATAGCAGGCTGTGAAGCCTATGCCCTGAGTCGGACACATAAAAAAAAAAAAAAAAAGTATACAATCTGCTAATTTGGAGGTTGTCAAATATCAAATTGATTAATTAAAATAAATTCCTGAAGCCTGTATGAAAAGGTATGGAAGCAATACTGTAACTGTTATGGTAACTATTGAGAAAGAAAATAAAGTTGACATTATTTTGCTAACTAGTATTGATCTAAAAGGTGTTGCTCAATCGGTCTTTTGAATATATACATAGATATGGCATGTCTGACTGATTCGTCCAAGGTGTTCCATAATTTGGCTTCCTGACAACTAAAACAACGTTGTGCATGTGAGGTTCTGTGGTATGGAAGTCTCAACAACTGGGCTCCTCTGGTATTAAGGTTGTGGACTAGTACATGCAAATCATTCTCCAGGCACGTATGACCTTTTAACCTTTTTGTGCCCTGCATCCCCAAACTGGGATAGAACTGGGCATTTTCAAAATTTAATGAAGAAGGGAACTCTGGGGTGGAGACCTATGAGCTTCGCGACTATGATCCGACAGGCGGTACACCTAGCACCCTTCCAGCAAAATCCCTTGCACAGGAGCTCTGGGCACTAAGAAGTTAAACACTAACAAATCAACCAGCTTCTTTAATTTTAATCTCAAAGTTTGGCAACTGACAGTTGGAAAAATGAGTAACAAGATACCCAGTAATAGGTTTTATTCATATTTCATATGAAGTGTAAGACCATTCGATTTAATCCAGTTTGAAACCTTGGTTAATTCTTCATCCATTTCATGTGCCAGTTCCATTAGAGTATTACCTTGCAAATAAATGTTTGTATCATCCATGTATAAAAGAAATTTCAACTTAGTGCTTGAGAAAACAATATCATTAATGAATAATATAAATAAAACAGGTCCAAGCACAGATCCCTGTGGAACACCTTACGTCGTGTACATATATTTAGAACCAGCATTATTATAGAAAACAAACTGCTTTTTATGACCAAGATAACTTGTGAACGATTTATGTGCAGGGCCGCGTATGCCATAAATATGCAACTTTTTTAGTAAAGTATCATGAGATATGGTGTTGAATGCTTTTGACAGATCACAAAAAATGGTTAAATAATATTGTTTTGTCTAAAACTTCATACATTTCCCTAGTTAGTTTATGAATGGCACACTCCATGGAAGAGTGAGGCCAAAACCCAAACTGATATTTTTTAAGATAGAATGCAATAGGAGATAGTCAACTAGCCTGGAGAAGACAACCCTTACAAATATTTTACTGAATGCAGTGAGCAGAGAAATGGGTCTGTAATTCTGGGGAATGCTTTTATCTCCCTTCTTTAAAGTTGGAATAACTTTAGCTATTTGCAGATACTGTGGAAAACACCCAATTCTAAATGATTTATTGATTATATACTTGAGAAAAGGAATAATTACATCTAAACATTCTTTAACAACGGACACAGTTACATCATCATATCTGCAAGCAGAATTTTTAAATTTAGATATTACCGAAAGTGGCTCAGACTCAGAGACAGGGGCCAACCAAAACGAAAAGTTAACAGGTTCAGGGAAAAAGTCTTCGTAATCGGTCGGTCCTGCAGAAATATTACAGCTAGTTGTTCACCTACTGAGCTAATCATTGAAACCAATGGCTATTGTTGCTGGATTAGTTGTTGGTGTACCGTTGAATATAAAGCTTTGCGGGTTTTGATCCTGTTTAATTCGTTTCAGTAACAAATTAACAAAGTTCTAGGTTTTTCTCACATTGCCAAAGTATTCATGTAATTTAATGAGAAAGTTGCTAAAATGCCTCCTTATACCCGAAATTGGAAATCGCCTAATAGTCAGCTGATGCATTAAAATATCAAGCTGGGCAACATTGTATTTTATAAGAAAACTGCTGAGAGCTCTCCACGAGCAGATAATCGAACTTTCCTTGAAAGAGAGAGAGAGAGAAAGGAAAAAATCATTCTGGTTAAAACACTACTGTAATTGGCTACCATGTTTCTACCATGTACATCTAACCCTATCCACTCATATGCTGATGATTCCACCCTTCACCTTTCCATTCGGTTCCCGCAACGTCCATCTCAGCAGTTGCTTCAACAAAAGAGGGATGAGGCTATGGCACACCTAATGTCTGATTTGGCTCGTATCTCTGATTGGGGTATAAATAATCTTGTTATTTTCAATGCATCAAAAACTCAGTTTTTACACTTATCAACCTGACAAAATCTTCCTCAGGATTACCCACTAATGTTTAATAATGAACAGTTATGTCCTGCATCATCCTTGAACATGCTTGGGGTTTCATTCTCTCAGGATTTGTCTTGGAAAGAACATATTACATCTCTTGTGAAATCTGCTTCCAAGAGATTAGGTGTGCTAAGCCGATTCCGTACTTTCTTTACCCCTGCACAGTTGTTGACCTTGTACACGGGTTTTATTCGCCCATGTATGGAGTACAACTCTCATGTGTGGGGAGGCTCTCCACATGCAGCTCTTCTCAATAGGGTGGAGTCAAAGGCTTTTCGTCTCATTAACTCTCCTCCTCTTACTGATTCCCTTCAACCATTGTCTCTTCGCCGCAATGTTGCATCTTTATCTCTCTTCTATCGCTACTTCAATGGTCGCTGTTCCTCTGAACTGTCTGCTTGCATCCCTCCACCTCTACGACGGGCACGTAGTACCCGTCTAGCAACAAACTCTCATCCCTTTTCTGTCCAACTCTCTAATGCAAGAGTTAACCGTTACTCCCAGTCTTTTATTTATGCAACTGGTCAACTCTGGAACTGTCTTCCTCTGTCTGTATTTCCTACTTCCTATGATCTCCAGTCTTTCAAACGCAGTGTGTCCAGGCATCTCGAATTGAACGGATCTTGAATTTGGCTCTCTTTTGTACTGTTTTTGCTTTTTCTTGGAAGGAACAGTACGCAGGCCCGTGGCCTTTGGTTCCTTCTTCCATGCATAGAAAAAAAAAAAAAAATGTTGATTATTTCTGGATAGTTCTAAATCTAAGCCATCAGAGGCACCACTTTAGCAACTGTAATTAACATGTCTAACTAAGGCTCATAAACTTCCACGCAACCACAGCATTGCATTCAAGTTGCAGGAGTGGTCCAGTTCCATTAGGTGAAAGCAGACAAGAAAAAAAAAATGTCAGGGCAGCGAACTATAACACAGCTGGACCAGTTCATCGGAGCCACACATGAACCTGTGCAGGATGGTTTTTATGTAACACTCCTCACACTCCACTGGGAAAATTCTCGCGTGTTGCAGGGACGGCTCAGTCAGCGTTATCAGTATCTTCCCTGCATTATTTATTCACTTACTACTCCTACTGCCACACCCACACCAGCAGACTGAGCCGTTCCCAAAACATATATCAATGTTTACCTTCCATCATTTATTCACTTGCTACTCCCACTCCCATACCTTCACCCTCTCCAGCAGACTGAGCCATTCCAGCAACACAAAATATCTCCAGCCAAGTTTCTAGCTGAACACTATGTCTGGACCACCATGTAGTGAAGATATGTATGTATGTATGTATTTATGTATGTACGTGTGTATGGATGCATGTATATAAAATAGTTTGTTTAAAATTCACTTAAATGTGGTTGAGTCCCCTGCCTGAGAGTTTGCGCAAGGGCAGCTACGGAGTCTTAGGCTTCTCACAGCACCTGGGCCTGTATACTTCTCGGTTGACGAAGCTTCCTAACACCTTTTCTTAAAGCATTTATTTTGCTTATTACACCTCGTCGTCCTCGTCTGTGTCATTAAGGTCATTCTAATATCAGTATAACCTGCACAAATAACGTACAAAACGTTATTAGCCAGCAGTATCTAAAAATAAATCGGTGAGAAAGAGGCCCTGGCGTAATAACTTTGCCCTCACCTGAGAGAATGAATGAACGAATATTGGGAAAAAAACTTGCACCAAGGGACTATGCGACACTGAGGCAGCAAAGAACGAAGGTCAGTAAGATGCAAAACACATAGAAAAGAAATAAAAAGCAATAATATCTGAAATAGAAAAAGTAGGAGAATCACCAAGAAAGTCAGCGAGCAACGAGGGGCGGGGTAGAAAGGAGAGGAAGGGGAATGCATAGGGACGGTTGCGAAGAGTAAACGAGCCGTAGAGAAAAATGTATCGGATGACCGTGAGTGAGGCGGGTGTGACCGAAGCGAAGACGAGCAAGGACAGTCATCCACTGACGCTTAGGATGAATGGAAATAGACCAAGGAAGAACAGAAGGCTTAACGAAATGAAGCTTGTTGGTGACCTGGGAATCTCATGACGTTTGCGAGAGGTCACATAAGAGGTGAATAAGAACAGGAAAACAATTACGAGCAGGAATGGCTCTAGGAGAAGACGTGAGAGACAGAGCAGCAGAAGGAGCCAGTGAGTCTGTGCGTTCATTACCGGCAACGCAACATGACCAGGGACCCAGCAAAATTGAACCGAGCCACCCGAGGAAACTGGGTAAATCGAACAACTTCCTTGCTATGTCGTGGTTGCATGAAATTTGATGAGTCATAGTCATGAGGCAGGAATGAGTCTCCTTGATTACCAGTCAAATCACCCCTCCATTCTGACTCCTCTTAACCATCAACAAAGGATTTTTGCCATGAAATTCGAGGAGTCTTATTTATGAGGTAGGCATGAGTCTCCTTGATTACTTGTCAAATTGCCCCTCCATTCTGATTACACTTAACCATGAACATAGCTTAAATGGATTTAGGATCTTTCCCAGGTTAGAGCAAACGTGGTATACTGCCTCTTACCTAATACAATGATTCCCTTGGAGCAAAAAAGGACACCAATCAAACAGTCAGCACAAATATATAATGCTTTACTCTTTAATCGCGTACATTAACAACCTAACTCTCAGCCTGTAACTATTTCAGATCTAACAAATGTGCAACTGTCGTAGCAGAACCTAAATACTTTTATTTTTAAATTATCACAGTATACATAAAAATAACTGAGTGAACTAAAATAATCGGTCAAATCTAAATGTACAAATATCTTCTCAAATTTCATCATCATAAAGCCCACTTAAAATAATCATTACTATAGTTCCCTCTCCTTAACTTGGCCCAGATTATCGTCCTTTTGCAAGAGACAATGCTACAGCTCCACATCTTTTACAGAGCACATTCTAGTGTTGCATTGTTTTTACATCCCAGCATTCAAGATGGAGAGATGGGAAACTTTAGGCCAAGTTAGATAAAAAAGAGTAAAACAGAGTATAATGTAGTATACAGAAACAGGATTTATATTCAGTTATTAAAACTATTGCTAAAACACGAGGGTAATATTACTTTATCATCCTCTGAAGTGAGCAATTCATTATGTCATTTCTGCAGACACACTCAAATAATTCTTCTCATCGTCCTCTGAAGTCAGCAGTTTTGCCTACTATGCCTTATTATTCTCATCTAACTCTGAAGTCGGCAATTCATTATGTTTTATTCAAACGCAACCAAGTACATCATTCTCATCCTCCTCTCAAGAGAGCAGTTTTCTTTGTCTTATTCATTCAAACACAACCAAATATTTATCATTCTCACTTGCCAAACCTATCAGTTCAGCATGCCTTCACCTTGAGCACCATTTTCATAAACCTGAGCTACTTGTCCTTTACTTTAGTCCATTCCAAACTGGCCACTTGTGAGTGACATGCCACAAGTAAGTTGAAAATACCGACACTGATAATTTTCCTGGCCCAGCATACTGTTTAAAGTAGATAAATATCGTGTGAAAATAGCTTTGACATGAGTATTAAGTACTTGCTGAATGATGTTCAGCTTCGATTTAGCTGTGAATGAAGAAATAATAAGCAATTTCTCAACCTCTGTGAAAAAATGGACGGACAAAGATATTGTACTTTCTATATATTTGGCAAAATCGAAGTATAATGTTCTCCAGAAAGTACCTGATAGTAATGTCACAGTTATTTTCACACATTTTTCTATTTTAAAAATGATTTATGCTGATACTACGAAAATTATCAATGTCGATATTTTTCAACTTCTTGTAGCTCAGAGCTTGTAAGTGGCCAGTTAAAAGTTTGGAATGGGCACTATGTGAAACTGGATGGATTAAAATCGTTTTTTAAAAAGTGGACATTCATTGAGAGGATAAAGCAGCTCATGCCATAAGCATACACTGGGCTTAGGTGTAAAGTCTAAAACTCTAATTATACAGTGGCAAGAGAAACGGAAAGGCATGTTTAATAATTAAGTACAGTCAAATACAAAAGTAAGTTCGCCTCTCCTTCCCCGCTCTCATGGCTGGATTCCTAAATGCCTGAGTTTGACGTAAGAGACAAAGGTCCATGACATCTGTGGGTGAAATTAGGCCCATTTGTCCACTATATCTCATTCAGGAATCAGTGACTACAGTGATGAAGAGGATGGAAAGGTGAACAGACTTGTATTTAATGGTACAATTGCGAACAGTCATATCGATCCACTTGTTAACTGATCGATCCACTTTATAACTGACCAATTATAACACTCTGATACAACATCAGATAAGATAAGATAAAATAACAGCTAGCGCCATGCAGAAAAGTCCACGTGGCACTAAGACAGTGTTAAAAGAAACCAATTAAAACTCTTGTCACGCAATTAATATGGAGTAAATGAAATTAAAGATGTGAAAATCTTAATAAAAATTATAAAAGATATGAAACTGTACCAAGAGGTAATGGGGTAAAAGCAAAAGTCATATAGGAGAAAGATGATGGACACAATTGCACAATATTCTGAGAAGGCTGTTGAACCCTGAAGATCACATCCATCCATCCACCATCCAGTCTCTCTCTGTTCCATCAGAAGTGTAAGGATCTGGGGCTAGATTCTTCATTCCCAACATTCAAAGTGAAGGTAACCAGCCTCACTCTTCCCTGAGGGGCATTATGTGAGCAATTTACCTCAACCTCCCCTCAGATGGAAACCCTTACAGGCTCCATCTGATTGAAGGGCCTTAATCCACTAGACCACCAGGAATCAATTGGTTATATGGCTACGACCCGGTGAAACAAATCGGTTCCTCGGTTACAGGAAACCATCTGGCTTGTCACTCACTGTAGAGGCACCTGAATACAGCACCACATCGAGTGAATGGGTGATGGGCACCCCCACTTACACCACTGGATTTTAAAAGTTACAGTATTTCTCACGTTATTTATAATGATAGAGTGAACGAATTTTATGTCCTCAAATGTCCATACAAAACACCCGCCACTGGCAGTGAAATCAGATCACAGTGGTCATAAGGTACGAAACAGTATCTTTGCAGTCATGATATAAGTACAATTTGGCACAATCCCAACCTGGACCCGGTTGCACGGACGCACTTCCAAGTAACTCCATGTCGTAAATATGATTTAATTTTTGCAGGAAGGACAAGAAGAATGTAGAAACTTAGCAGACTCTTGGTGAATCTGGCCTCAATACTGTGATCAAAGTGAGAAACAAGGGGAAATGTCATAAAATATTGTCTTGCGGTAATGACTTATGGTGTCCGCAAGTCATTAACCTTTACGAAGACGGTGTTGTCGGGTTGTCGTGCAATGATGGTTGTAGATGTCTGTTATATATTATCCTCCACAAAGGTGCGGTTGTCGTACAATGGTGGCTGATGTCTGTTACATGTTCTCCTCCACGAATGCAGGATTATCATGCGATGATGGTTGTTGGCTCCTGCGCTGGGGACGGGTAGGTTTCTCATCCTCAACAACCTCTTGTTGCTCCTCATCGTGCTCGCTGGTGCTGTGGTATCGCTTCAGCAGCATCACAAAGACGATGGTGTTCAGCGCCATGAGGCCAGCATACAGGAAAGCTTCGTTGGAGGCACGGTGGTCAAAGGCACCGGTCAGTGATGACAGCGAAGTTAACCCAGCGAATAGCCACAAGCCAATCGTAATTGTGAACAGATTAGCTGCCTGCAGACTGGACTTCATGGCCATGGGAGCCTCAGAATACGCGAAATCCATGCCGGAAACTGAAAACAGGACTTCCCCTATGGTAATGAGGAGATACTGTGGGAAGAGCCAGAACATATGAACCCCAGCAGGTGCAGTCATGGGGAAGAGATGAGTCTCAAGCGTGTCTGTGATGACCACATCGTACACACCGTCTTCCCTGATGGGTGCTTCGCCTAATTCCTCACCATCTAAAATAATCTTGTAATCTTTAGGGCTGATACGCTTGAACAGGGAGACTGAGGCGCCTCTCTTACCAGACTCCTCCAGTTCAAAGAATTCCTCTAATGTCTCGTATTTGAGGGTCACATTGACAGCATTTCCTGCTGGTGCTATCACTCGAACCTTGGGGGGGAGAGAAAGGCGAGAGAATTGAATGCTTATGTAGCAACAGATCCACACAATAATATACCAGACTATACATACAACACATACTTCAGAAAATTAAAGCAGAACTAATATGAGCTATCAATATCTGATTCAACGTACATTATCCTTGAGGAAAATAATAAAGAATGATATCCAAGTATTCCACTGAAGTCGAAAAGTCTACTAAAAGAGGTGAGTAAGTGGTTTCCCCCTAACATTGTTGTGATTGTTGCTCAGGCAAGTAATCACAGGGTGAAACACTATTCAAAAGTGTGATGAACTCAGCCTAGGCCAGCTGCCAAATGCAGTGTCCTCACCTACCCAGAGAGAAGCATTGTAATGATGCTGACACAAATAAAAAACAATAAAAGCCCCTGTGGACAACTGTCAGGACAACCCTTGAAGGTTTCAAGCTCCCTTCCCTTCCCTATACCAGACACCCTCGTCAGAATCATACATGGTTCAGGATGCAACCACATCTTCAGCTACACCCAGTTTCAGCCACTGTTGACATCAATTCCCTCTTGTGACCCTTGTGTCTGTATCTGCCTTACCAGTCCTCGGATGTACTAAATTCTCCAATGCGAAGTTCTGTATAAAATTGCCGTATGACCTGATGGAACCCTTACACCTGTTTTTGTCCTACCACTCCTCGGGATGTGTTAATAAATTCTCCGAAGGTAGGCTATGCGTAAGACTATTTGTGTATCCCCCTGTGACCTTCATTACTGTGCTTGGCTAACCAGTCCTGGGACCGTGTTTACAAATTTTCCTCAGCTTGTGTTGACTATGGAAATGCATGCAAACGGTGTACGTTTGCCTTCACACAACAGTTATCACCTACTTCATGGTAATTTTATATCAAAGTCAATATTGCTTGTTGCTGTTTTTTTTTTTTTTTTTTTTTTTTTGCTGTGGCCCAGGGCTCATGAGAAAGGTGTACCCAATGGGCTATAGGCTCAATTTGTTCTTTTTCTGCAGTTCACCATCTTCGTTTCTGGGGACAAGGAAGAAGCTGCAGGACATTTGTATAATCAGGCACAGGAGCCGACTGGTTATATCAGTGACACCACATGAAGGCGTCCCTTACCAGCAACGAAAGTGAATACACAGTGAATATCAAAGTGACAAAATAGGGAAGTAAAAAGATCAGTATCTACAGTTAACTGATGCGGAGAGTCATCGTAAAGCTTGGCTGGGCTGCTCTTTAGACACACTTCCTGTTCTTGTAACACCCTTATTCCACCTTACATCCTTGCAGTTTGTGGACATAGTGCCATCTTAGTCTGTTGCTCTAGGTTTTCTGCATTCCCTACCCTTGCACCATCCCTCCACACTCATATCCTTCCATTCCTGATTTTTCGTCTCTTCATTGCCTACTTCTGCGTCATCTTTCCATACTCATATCTGCGTCATCTCTCCATACTCATATCCTCATTCCATTACAAAATTTGAGTCTTTAGTTTCCCTCTGCACCATCTCTCTATTCTCAGTATCCTTCCTCCATTACTGATCAACTCTAATCCACCCCCCTCACCCTTGCCACTTCCACCCATTCATTTTGTGGTTCCATCTATGTGGAAAAAATCTGCACTAGGACTAATTTGGATGTAAACCCGGTGGACTGCAGGCTGAAGTTGCCCTATTCCTGCATCCCACTTTCCATCTTTCAGGGGGAACAGGGAGGCAGTTGAGCGTCATTTCTATAACTGGGTAGTGGAGCCGGCCGGATATTCGATGCCACAGAGTGAAGGTCTATTTATCAGACAATACTAATGATTTTTTGCATACCATAGGAGGCTTTGGAGTACCTTTTTTTAATTTTTTACTGATTTACTGCACATTACAGCTCAAATTCCTCATCTATGTTATTTCAATATCGAGATGGTTTGCATCAGTAACACACAAGTAGATACCGAGATTCTACAAAAATAAATCACCCAGGAAAAGGCGTTACGAAGCTATCCACAGCCAAGAATATGAGGCACAGAGGCACGTTAATGAAGTGCACAAGTCTATCTTCACACAACATACCATTAAAAAAGAACAGCACGAGAGGGGTCTGAAAATATCCTAATTGATCAATGTATCTCTTGATGTAACGGAAGGAATGGCTACCAAAAAATCGCCTCCGTGTCATTCTGTCCACCATCAAGCTGCCCTATCTCCAACACGCACACCCCTCACTCATACACATCTCCCCCCCTCCCTCCATCTCGTATAATCTGATTTTGCACAGGATACCAATACCGATGGAAAAATACAACAAAATGTGATATGCTGCATCCTCATGAAAGCAGAGCTGTAAACGTGAAGGAAGGATCAGAGGGCATTTCTCAACAACCATCTACTGTGGTGTCAGCTTATTTCACGCGACTGATGTAAGAACAGCAATATTACACACACACACAAAGAATATGGGAAGGATCTCTCTCTCTCACCTTAGCCTCAGCATCCACGTCCTTGATATACTCCAGCGTGGGTGACATCACATAGGGTCCAGCCGGTGTCACAACCAGGGTGGTTTCATGGGCACCCTCAATGCCCACACGCACCCTGCTCATGTCTGGCCCGGGACAATCAGTGGTCACGCTCACCATAACATCAGAACCCCCGATTTCGAAGTCTGGAATCGCTGTCCGTCCAGTGCTCTCGACCTTTAGAAGCAAAACAACGCATCTGTTAAAACTGCCAGACTCCTATATCTCACTATCTGATAAATGTAATTATCTATGGATAGTTGGAGCGGAATACCAGAGCAATTCATTACCACGACGTTTCAAAGTCTGGAATCGCTGTCCGTCTGGTGCTCTCGACCTTCAGAGGCAAGAAAAAGACATCTGCTACAATTCTCTGGTTCCCATGATTCACTACCAGTTAAGTGTAATCACCCATCGTTTTCTGGGAGAGAAAATCCATCACCACAACATTCGAATTCCCTATTTCGAAGTCTGGAATTGCTGTCCATCCAGAGGTCACAACCATTAAAAAAAAAAAGAAAAAATGTTAAAACTCTCAGGCTTCTTAGACTCACCACCTGCAATCACCTATCGTTATCTGGGGCAGAATAATAGAACAGTCCATTACCACACTGTTCAAAACCCCTACTTCGAAGTCTGGAATCGTTTTTCACCCGGGGCTTTCAACATTCAGAGGTTAAAAAATGCAATATATTAACATGTTGAAGCTACTATGAGTCACTATCTGGTATTTATAATCATACATCAATAGCTGTAATGAAAATACTTAAGTTATCCATGACAGTAACGTTGTTGTTGTTGTTGTTGTTGTTGTTGAGATTTACCTCCCGAAGGAGGAGTGGGCCTGTGGGCCCACAAGAGATGAAGCTGAGGTGAAGAAGAGGACTATTGTGAGCTAGTAGGCTTCTGGAAGTTGAAGAAAAGATGATCAGGGGAACTACTTGAGGCCGTTGTACAGCTCCAAGTTGTTCATCAGCTTGATTTTCTTCAGGACGTTGTTGAGTTTCTCGGTGTCAAACTTGCTCCAATCGATGTCGATGTCGGCGCTGGTGGGAGGGACGGGCTGGATGTACGGTCGTTGGTAGGCGTGGTGGAGGAAGGAAGCAGGTCGAGGCACGAAACAACAGGAGGTCGGCTAGTCGTTTTCCCCACCTTGGTCTTTCCTGTCATAGGCGTGGGCGAAGGAGAGGCACTTGCCTCCATGGTGGTCTGAAGGTCTGCTGTGGCTGGCAGGTTGCCGTCAGAAGTGGGGGGTGGTGCCATGAGTGGAGGGATGTCTGCGTCCTGGTGGGTGGATGGGACGGGAGAAGCAGCCCTCTCCATGACAGCTGATGGTGGGCGGTGAGAAGCAGGAATGTCATCGTGGTCGATGTCCATAGGCAGGGCAAGGGTGGTGGCGGAGGAAGCCTTCGCGCTGTTAAGGGGAGCATCAAGCTGCAGCCTTTGCTGCGGTGTTGTGCGGGGTTTGGGAGACTGCAGCTTCAGGGCATGACTCTCCTGACGAGGGGCTGGCTGTGCACCATGGGCGAAGCTCTGAGGGATGACAAGCCACAGAAGCCCATTCTCCTAAAAAATCTGGGGGAGAAGACCGAGCAACGCATCTTCGTCATCACCACAGAACGCCTTCACTGTCGCGATGCACATGGCGACGATAGCGTCGGTCTCCCCAGTACGTCGATTGTCCTTGGGCCGGCGCCCCCGGGTTGTGGGGTGCCACCTTGCATGGACGGTGCCCTGCACATCTGCACCCCCTGGCCCGGTGAAGTCCTTAGCCTCGGGACCTTTCAGTGACTGGTGGAGACAGAACATAACAGTCTCTCCCTCGCCTAAAAAGCGCTGGAGGTGTTGTGAAGTGGGTGCAACGATCCCGAGGCAGTGCACGAATACATCAGCACTGGTGCCATGGTGCCGGATGAACCTGTACTCAGCCTTCACATTGTACCACTTCACTGTCCCCGTGATGGTCTCGGCCCGTGGGCGCTCACTGCCAGTGTTAGGCCCCCCTCAATGGGTCGAAGGCTGAGGCAGAAGAGGAGGCCATGGCTGGAGAAAGATGTAGACTCCATCGCTGCTGGACAGGCACTGGCCGTCGATAGTAATGGCTAAGCCCATTGTTTTGAAGTCAAGCACTGCTGTTTGCCCAGGGTTCTCAACTTTTTTGTGGACATCATTTATTTATGAGGTTCCTTTGACTCATTTCAGTTATAATTCCATGTACCGCTAGCTGGAGCAGGATATCAGTTACCTATTACCATGAAATTCGTTATTCATTGTCTCAAAGTTTGGAATCACTGTTTGACCAAGGCTTTCAACCTTTCAGGGGAGGTCCAGTAATAATAAAGCTCCTATGACCCACTATCGGAACATTATAGCCATCTGTCATTAACTGGAACAAAATACTAAATATATTCATTATCACAAAGTTTGAACCCCCTGTTTCGAGGCCTCAGAGAAGTGTTCATTCGGGACTCTCGACTTTCAGAGGCAGAAATGCATCTTTTAACACATGATGGCTCCTGTGACTCATTATCAGTTAATATTTTCATCTATCATTACCTGTAACAGATTACTAGCCACTCATGATCACAGTGTTCAAACTCCATCTCAAAAACTTTAGTAGCTGTTCATCTGAGGCCCTTGGTCTTCAGAGGCAAAAAAGGCATCTATTAAAACTTTCAGGCTCCGTTAACCAACTAACTGTTCAGTGTACTACCCTATCAGTATTTGGAATACAATACTAGAGTTGCCCGTTACAACAATGTTTGAATCCCCTGTTTTGAAGGAGTTCGTCTGGGGCTTTCGACCTTTATGGGAGAAAGCACAGTTGTTAATACTCCCTGGTTCCTGTTACTCATTTAGTTGGCTGATTCTCTCTCTCTCTCTCTCTCTCTCTCTCCATCCATCCATCCATCCATCTATCTATCCATCTACCCATCCATCCATCTATCTATCCATCCATCTATCCACTCATCCTTCCATCTATCCATCCATCTATTTATCCATCCATCTACCCATCTATCTCTCCATCCATCTATTCATTCATCTATCATTTCATCCATCCATCTATCCATCCATCCATCCACCCACCCATCCATCCATCCGTCCATCCATCTTCCATCTATCTCTCCATCCATCTATTCATTCATCTATCCAGTCATCCATCTATCTATCCATCCAACTACCCATTCACTCATCCATCCATCAATCCATTTATCTCTCCACCTACCTGTATTTATCCACCCATTCATCCTTCTATATATATCTATCTACTTATCCATAAAGCTACCTGTCCATCCATCCATCCATCCATCCATTACCAATCTATATCTATCTCCAGCACCCACCTTAATCAGATTCCCATTGATGTCCGGCAGTCCAACGGTAATCTCGCACGGTAGGGTGTTGTAAACGTGAACCCTGCTCCACGTCGGCGGCACGATGGTCTGTTCAACGTTCATGTTCACCAGGGCGTACAGGATGAACGACACCACAGCGAACACCATACCCAGGATCATCCGTGACGTGGTGCGAGTGAGGACATTGAACCGATCACACAGGGGATATATAACCTGAGGGGGGGGAAAAATTGAGTTTAGGTTTCATCCATCAATCTACCCATTGCCAGACGCCTTAATCCCGTAAGGGGTGGCCACAAACAAATAGCCTCCATGTCACCCTGTCCCCTGCCATTTCGCTGCCCTCCCCCCGACTTTCATGCGTCTGTAAAATATCTTGTGTTCCATGTTCAGTCTCTCCTACAGTTGTGTTCAGTATTCCTTCTATACACGTCTCTTCATTTATACAGCAAGTTAGGATGTTGAACTGGTTGCACACAGGATTATAACCATCTATCCATCCATCATCCAATCCTATGTCGCCCCATAAGGAGTGTAGGAACCCAGGGCTAGCCAAGTTGGTCCTGACATTTAGAGAGTGACCAGCCTCACTCATCCCTGAGTGGCAATACATGAGCAATAAACCCCAACCATCCCGTGGATATAAACCTACACAGGCTCAATCTGACTGGAGCACCTTAATTGCCCAATAAACCACCAGGCGCCATAATTTGGTTATATGGTTACCACCTAGCGTAGTAAATGGTTTCCTGGTGTACAGGAAATAATTTGGCTTGTCACTCAGTGTAGAGTCACCCATAGGCAGAAGGAAGAGGAAAGAATGAAGGAAAGAAAGACAGAAGAGGCAGTGGGAAAATTAATGTTTAGCTTCAGGTGTCCTTAAAATATCTTGCATGCCAGATTCATTATGTCTCCTACGCTTAATCTGTGTTGACATTCCCTCTATATGTGTTTCTCTCCATTTACACAGCAGGTGAGGATGTTGCACCAATCACACAGAGGATAAATACATAACCTTGGAAGAATTAAGTCCAAGCTTCAGGTGCCTTTAAAATATCTTGTATAGCATATTCATTAACTCCTATGCTTAAGTCATGTTCAGTATTCCTTCTATAATGCAGAGGTGTATGATATGTAGGAGGACTGCTGGGCCTTGACAGTAGGGTGTGAAGCCTATGCCCAGAGTCGGACACACACACACAAAAAAAAAAAAAGTTTCTCTTTCATACAGCAAGTGAGGACGTTAAATCGACCGTACTGAGGACAGATAACCTGCAAGGCAATGTATTTATTAACTCTTCAGTGCTTACGTTTTGTGTAAGATTTGCAAAAATGTGTTCTTTCACTCATACAACAGCTGAGAGCATTGAACCAGTCACACAGATGTATACTGTCTTAAGAAACTCGCAGGCTTAAGATGTTTATAAGACTGCTGGTATGTACACTAGCCTTCACTCCTACGACGACCAAACACTTCACTATCAAATTAGGAAGCACTCAGAGAGTAAAATATACGATTTGCTGCTGTACATTCTTTATCCAACCAGACGAATACGTGTACGCTCTCACATAATCAGTTAATTCCACGGTCTTCATCTGCCCTGCTCCACAGCCTCAGAGAGTGCATACCTCTGTAAAGGCTATAAAATTTATGGCTTATTCCTACGTTTGCATCTGGATCCATCTCAGAATCTAATGAACCCTTCTTTGACCCACTGCCTACCTATTCACCAGATTCCATTGAAATCTCATGAATTTCTGAGATATTCTGCACACAAAAAGAGAAACAGAACCCTCCCCTCGAGGAAAGGACAAGTCAATTACATAAATTCCATCCAACTTCGTTGGCGAAAGTCAGTAGAGCGAGTGCCATGCACTGAATCCTCCATGAAGTGGCACAGGTCAGAATACTAGGCTCCTATGACTCAGACCTCTAACTCACCCTCAAATGAATAACAGTATTCCTCCAGCCTGAGCTGGAGTACTAGAGCAGTGTTCACTGTATTTACTGGACCCTTCAAAAGACAACTAAGCTACGTAGGTATATTTATCTCACACAGCTGGATGTCATTAATTAGGAGGGATTAGGGGACAGAGAGATGGAGGGTGAGGAGCAGTTAATGTCATCCCACCCAGTTCTAAAACCAAACTGAGCAAGTGAGACAGATAGATAAATGGACAGAGAGATTGACAGATAACTAGATAAATAAATAAACAGAGAGAGAGAGAGAGAGAGAGAGAGAGAGAGAGAGAGAGAGAGAGA